>PVKU01007116.1:0-92509 GCA_004027475.1 Anoura caudifer
GTGAGTCACTTTTCATCTCGGCACAGGGATCTGACGCCTACCGACAACCTGCTTGCAGCTGACACACTGCAAGTGACTCCAGGCAGGTACAGACAACCCCCGGTCAGGCCCCCACACGATCCCCAACAGGTGGGCACATGACCAAATGGGGTGGAGGCTGCGAAGCCCCTTTGAAAGGGTTTGAGGCGAGCACTGGGGAGAGGTATGGGGATTCTTGCCCACAAGGCTGTCCTGTCCCTCGGTGGGACCATGTGTATACGAACGGCACGATCTGAACCGATGACTTTATTACAAAAACCATACGCGAGCGCGTGCTTCTTGGAAGCTCAAAGAACACAGAAGCGTTTAGGGGGAAAAGTGAGCGCCGCCCCCTCTGACGGCACCTGTCATTTCCCCAGAGGGCCGCCCCGCAGCGAGCTGGCCACTGAGCCAACCGCATCAACAGGCGCGTTCCTGTCACGGAAGAGCCAAAATATACAGTGAGTTGGTCAATAAATATTTATCAAGTTCCTAGGAAGTCCAAGAGACACAGAAACAAACACGTTAATGTCCTTGTCCTCACTGCAACTCACAGCCCTCGGGGAGACTGAACAGGAAAATTAAATTTAAAACAGCCGGCCCGAAAAGACGGGCCTGCGGGCTGCACGGGCGGTGGGGACAGAGAAGCGGCACCCTCGGTCCCGAGGGCGGGGGGCTCTGTCCCGAGGTCCCACTTGGGCTGGGTTTCCACGCGGGGCAGCGGGCAGGTCAACGCAGAGGCGCTGCAGGAGGGAAGGTGGGGAGGAGATTAGAGGTCACGCTGCTGGAGGGGCCAGGGGAGGGGGCTGGGCACCAACCAGCCAGTCGGAAGCTCACACGGCAGCTCTTCATCCGTATGTGCAAGGGCGAACCTTCTTCGTGTCTGGGGACACCCAGCCCCGTCCTCTGGCCTGTGGCCCCAGGTCAGCGGGATGCCAGCTGCTGGAGCTCCGTCTGCACTGAAGGCTTCTGCAGGGTCTGCCCGGCTGTGGGGAGCAGGCCTCAGGGCCCTGGTCCCTCCTGCCAGGGGAGCGCACACCCCCCAAGGCTCCCCTGGACTCCCCTGGGAATGGAATCGTGCTGCCCCGGTGCCCCCGGCAGACTGGCACGCAGGGGGTGGCCTGTCGCGCAGGAAGGGCAGGTGAGGCCCGCCGCAGATGTGGCGGAAAGGTGGTGCTGTGGCCACAGCGCTTTGTCCTCACCTTGGGACTAAGGTTGTCAGGAACCCCATTCTCTAGGCTGAGCACTACACACTCCTGCTGTGATGGCCACGGTGCTTCGGGCTAGGACTCGGCGGTGACCGAAGCAGGGGGGGGTCCTTGTCCTCCGGAGCCTCAGTCCACCGGAGGCTCGGGCACTGGTTACATCCGCACTCGGATCGTGGCCGAATCGCAGGCACCATCCTCCTCCCAGTCCTGAGACCTCAGAGCTGTGAAGCCCTAAGCCTGGGTCTCCATGGGGATTTTGCGGAGCCATGGACCCGGAGGCCTGTTGGGGGAGCCAGCGAGCCAGCTCCTACCCCGGGGCCCCCGGGGCCCCTGAGGCCGGGGGCCTCCCCTCGATCACCACCCAGGAGCTCAGAATGCCAGTGCGGCTTCCAGAGCAGCTTCAGGAAGGAGAACCCGGTCCACATGGGCTGCCAGGCAGCTGAGTAGCCAAGAAGCAGCGTGAGTGCAGCCCTCGGGGGTCAGGCCCCCCCCCCCACCGTCTTCCTTCTCTACAGACGGCGGCGACTTATTTTATCAAAGGCCTGTCACTCACGCTTCCCAGCTCACACTGGAAGGTCCGGCGTAGCACCCGTGGGCTCGTCCCCGGCCCCGTTTCTGCCACCTACGGTTCTTTCCCTCCCATCCTCCGTTCCCGCTTCCAACGCGCTCTGTCCCGTGGTGTTGTGGGTCTCCTCACTAGCGGTCATAAATTAACCCTTTGGGTACACAAGGTATATTGTGGTGTTAAAAGTACAGACATTTTTGTGGGAATAGGAGAGAGGAGGCGGGGGTTTTGACGAGAGGGCTCCGGGAATATTTTCCAGAGCAGAAAGTCTTCCAGCTGGGCGGGTCGTGGTGAGGGACCCCAGCTGAGGGAGCACCGGAGGGGCGGGGAGGGAGAGAGGGGTGCCGGAGCCCAGAAGCAGGGAGGGAGAGGGAAGCAGACGCGGGGTAACAGGTGTGGGTGGAAGAGGGGTGCCGTGGTAAACCATAAACCCTAACGGGGCAGGTCCTGCCAGGCAGGCACACCTGGGACCTCTCACTTCTGCGGTGGCAGCCCCGCCCACTGCCCTCGTGCATAGACCACACGACTCGGAAACACCAGCAGTGATGCCCCTCCAAGACAAGCCCACCCTCGGGAGAGCACATGACCTTGTCAGCTGCCCTGGAGTTCGGCTGCCTGTTGGAATCACCTAAAGAGGTTTGTTTTTGTTTTTTTTTTTAAAGCCCAGTGTCCCTCCTGTACCCAAAATGAATCAAACGCAGCCAGGCAGGGTGCTGCCAGGTGCCTGTGATTTGTGAAGCTGCCAGGGCTCCGACACTCGGCCCGGAGCGAGGGCCGCTCTCTCGGAGGGAGGACGGCGCCTGGGCAAAGCTCGGAAACCACACCTGCCCAGCGTGTGCCGCACGAGGGACGGGAACGCCGCTGCTGAACCGCCCGCGCAGGCAGGTCGCTCAGGCGACCTGTCCGAAGGGGCGCGGTGCTCGGCTCCTGGAGGCCACGCAGGGCTTCAAAGGTCGTTCCGTTCAACACCTTCATTTCATGGGTGGGAGAGTGGAGTCCAGAGACGCACGGTGACTCTGGAGTCAAGCCTGCTCTCGACGCCTGGGGAGCCACCAGGAAAGCACTCCTCCGTGGGCGCCTTCCTGCAAGAAGACCTGGCTGAGAGGATGCCCTTGTCCCCAGAGCCCGAGGCTTCCAGGCTGGGTCAAGGCAACCCGGTCACCTCCAAAAACAACCGCTGGTGGACGGGTCCTGGTGGCCCCGGCCCACAGGAAGCTCTGGAGACTCGACCACCTCAGGGGGTCCAGAGGGGCCGGTGAAGTCTCGTCCTGGTGGAATCATCTTTACAAGGATCTGAGTCAGCCTGGGGTGTCTCCAAACTTGGCAAACTGATCCCATGGGGACGCAAGAGACGGCCTGAGCCCATGACCTGCTCCTTCTCAGCAACCGCGTAGGGGCGCCAGGCCCCCGCCTTCGTGAGGCCTCTGTTTTGGTGCGAGGAGGCAGCACACGGAACACGCGCCCCCACGCATCACGGTTGAGGGGCTCGGACAGTGATGACTCCCCGCTCTATGACGAGGAATTCTCGAGTGAATCCACCTGAAATGACGGTGCCTTCCCACCCGAAGGTCTGCGCAGGGCCCCGGCCACGCACGGTGGGGACACAGGCCACCGTGCGTGTCCTTTCCCACGCAGCCTCGTCGGGGAGGACGGAGCGAGCCCGTGGAACAAGAGGGCAACGGGCGGACGGGGGAGACCAGGTGCGTGTGACGACAAGCCGCACTCGGGGCGCTGGCCGGTGCTGGCCGTCGCTTTGCTATCATCGCGTCGGGCTTAACGGGGTCCCCCGAGGAGCTCACAGTCGAATCGGCAATGAGCGTGTCCATGTGTCTGTCTAGGCGTCAGCCTGTCCACTCGGGGGGTGTGTGTGACAAGTAACTAGGACTTCAACAAGGACCTGAGTCACCGCATCAGCGGAGCCGGACAGACGGCAGCGAAAGGAAGGGTGAGGGTGGGCGTTTCTGGCCGGGCCACCGGAGGCTTCAGCTTGACACAAGAACCGGGGGGCGGAGGGGAGGTCTGGTGAGCTGACCCGACAGGAAGGTGGGGTTCCGTGGCCCAGACACCACGTACCACCTCCCATGGACCCTGGGTGGGGATGAGCCCCTGAGCTGAGCCACGGAAACAGGCTCCACGTCCACGCTGTCTGCTTGCCCCTCACGTGTCCCCACCATGCGGGGCCCGGACACCACAGCAGGGCCAGCGGGTCACGTGGCCTTTTCCATCAAGTGGCCTGGAGGTCCCAGGAGGCGATTCTTAAGAGGGCCAGTGGAAGTCCCCAGGCGGCAGAGGCCCGGGCTTCCGTTGAGGGTCATCACAGCGACACGAAAGTGGGCCACCAGGTTCGTGAGGGGCCTAGCCGGACACGCCACCTCTTCAAGCATCAGCGGTCAGTCCCTCCCATGGCGCCTGCACCTGCCACATGTTTTGGTGCTGGAAACCAGAAAGGTTTTTAGAGGACAGCAGCCACCTACTAGAGGTCCGATCACCAACCCTTCCTCGGCTTCCCCGAGGAAGTGACAGCTGAGCGGGTGTGCGCGCTGGGGAGGGGCTGCGCGCGGCAGGGGCTGCGAGCAGGGCCTTGCAGGCCAACTGCGGGGTCCAGGTCCTCATCCCACGAGGACCGGGCCCCCTGGCTGGTTTTCAGCAGGACAGCGGGTCCTGAACCTGGCTCTCTGCCCGCGGTGGCACAAGGGGCCGGCGTACGGGTCAGGAGTGCGGGGCGTCCTCACGGGAGGGGCAGAGGGACTCTTTCCTCAGGCCTCGAGCCCCTCCCCCGACGTCCGAACACCCACTCCTTCCTTCTCGCAGTCAGGTCTCCTCCAGTCCACGCCACCTCTCCCGAGAGGCCTTCCCAGACTACCCTGTCTGCCACAGCTCGTCCCTCGGTCACCCCATCCCTTCCCCCGCTCACTAAGATGATATTACGCCTGTTCTGGCGGCCCCCTGCCCCCACTCCCGCAGCTCCATCCCCCCGCTCCACCCCGTGCTGTATTTCTCAGCCACCACTCTCAGGAACAAACAGGGCTGGTTGCCGGGAGACGGGCAGGCTGCACCCCTCCTGGTCTCACGGGTGATCACCAAGCTTTTGACACAGCACGGGAATGGTGTGGGGAGGCGGAGGAGGGTGGGGTGGGGTGGAGGTTCCTACCAGAGACCACCCCGGTCAGGGGCTGTTACTGAGGATTCAGACCGTGGGGGCCTCCCCGCAGGGGCCCTCCGAACTCCAAGGTGACGGCCCGGAGAGGAGAGGGCATCCTGGCTGTCCCGCTGCCGGGGAGGGCTGTGGGGTGGGGCTGGCGCTCTGCTGGAGGCCTGGCAAACGGAGCAGAGGGCCCGAGGCTCTGGGCCCTGAGGGCAGCTCGGCGTGCACGGGGGTGGGGGAGCATGGGCGCCCGTCTCTGAGCCGGGGGCGGCTGCTCTGGAGACGGCGCTCGGGCTGCAACGCAGCGACACAGGCACCACTGCTGTAAAAAAGAAAGAAAAGAAGGAAGGGAAGAGCGAGCTCCCGGCACGTTTGGGGGCTGAATGTTCCCGTCTTTTCGGGCAAGAGGACTCAAGGCCACAGAACGCAGGGATGAGCCATGAAGGGCCCGGTGAGGCGACGCGTCTGACAGGTTTGATGTGCAGCGTGGCACAGGCCCGGCCACGCCACCATGGGCGCGGCATTTCAGAGCCCGGCACGCTCCTGCCCTGCTGGCCTCCCCACCACCAGCCTGCCCGGGAGGCACGGGGCGGCCTCTCCCCACCCACCAGGAGTTTGCAGACCGGGCTCTGGCCACAGGTCCTGAGTGCGGGGCGACCTCGGGGAGCAGGGCGGGGTGGTGGTGGCAGAGGCTGCTGCTGCCATGCAGGGGGCCCACGGCGAAGCGGAGCTCGGGCCCTGGCCCTGGCCCTGGCCCGTGCAGACAAGCTGTCTGGAAGGGACGGGGGAGCTGTCCAATGTCTCTCCAAAACCCCTCGTCGGCAACATCCTGTTTTCTGAAGAGCCCTGAAACGCACACCAGTGAGCGGTCGGGTTCCACGCAAGGAGGCAGGAAGTGAGTCGAGTAGGTGCCCCGAGGCTCACCCACAGGCACCCATACCCACCCTCCCTGTGTGGACGAGGACTCCCAGCACGCCAAGGTCGAGGGGCTCGGCCGCCATCACACACCTGGTAAGGGCAGAGCCGGGGCTTGAAGCCCGGCTCCCGACTGTCATCTCGGACTGCCCCCCCCACCCCCTCACCCCCCAGGCCTAAGGGCCGGAGGCAGCTCTCCACCCGCCCCCACCCCCACGCTGCCCCTTACAGGAAAGTAGCACGTTCCGAATTTTTAAGAGGAATGGAGTCAAGCGCGGCCGTGAACTTGAGGATAAGCCGTTACCCGGTTTCTCTGGCAGAGGCGGGAACAGACCGAGAAGCCGCAGCAGCATGCGGGCTGCAGCAGGACACGCTGGCCGGCCTGCGCCGTTGGAGAGGCCGCCTGCCATGTGGGTGGGAGGGACAGACGGCAGAGGCCGCAGGCTGCGCCCTGGGCTGGGCACTGGGGTGGGGAGGGGAGGGGCGGCAACAGGAATCCCACCCGGCGGGGAGGCCCGTTCTTCTCCAACCGGACAGTGCGAGCGGCCTGGCCGGGGAGCCCGGGGGCCGCCTTGACAAGGGCACTGTAGCTCCCGGACCCTCCGCGTTCTCAGCTGCAAAGCACAGGGCCGCTGCCCACCGTCCCCGAGACCTCAGCCGCATGCGGTGACCCGCGGGGAGAGCCCACGCACAGGGCACAGGCCTGCGTCCCCAGAGCCCTTCCCGCACTTCCCTGGTGGGACCTGGGATGCAGAAGAGGAGCAGTGTGTGTGAGCGTGTGTGTGAGCGTGCGTGACAGGGACCGGAGGGGAAGGGACGGTGTAGGGCTGGGGAGGGGCATCGAGTCATCTGACATGGGGTGGAACAGCTTCCCGGATGAAAAACAGCAGATCCAAGGGGTGTCCCTGCCCCGGGTCAGCCAGGGGAAGCGGCATCCGGTGATCTGCCCAACGCTAAAACCGCCATGGGCTGACTCAGCGCTTCCTCCTTCAGGCTTGCGACACCCCCCTGACTCTGCGCCAGGCCCATCTGGGAACAGCAGCTGTCGCCTCGGTCAGAGTCTTCTGCGGAGCGATACTCGTCTGCTCGCTGGCCCTCCCGCGACCTTGCCGTGCACCCTGCAGTTACCAAGCTGCAGACGCAAGCATGTCTGCCCCTGCAAGCCCCTGCTCTGCCTGCCTGCCTGTCTGCCTCCTTCCCAGCCTGCTGACAACGGAGAGCAACACTGTGGCTTCGCAGCACGGTGCACTGACAAGGTTTTACAGCAGATTCTCATTTTTTCACAAACAAACCCTTAAATTGCTGTGACTCCACTTACATCCTTTCAAAATGCCTGGAGAGGTTTCCATTCGGAGCGGCACCTTCCCGAGAGGCCCCGGAAACCTTCGGCTGGAGCGACCACGCACCCGACACACCGTGGGAGCCTGGGTCTCCCGTGCGGTGTGTCCAAGGAAGGCCGGAGAGCACTCGGGCGGAAGCGAACACTCGCACGGCCACGGTGACCTTTGGCTTCGTTATTTTCCCTCATCCGACTAGAGCTAACAAACCAGGTGTGTCGAAGGCACAACCTTTTCCATGCATTTTCGGGGGTCTGCTGGCATTCAATGCCATTTCTATAAAAATCCTCTCTTGGGACCTTTTGGAACTAAAAAGAATGAATAGGATTGACTCAACTCTAGCTTGAACAAAAAAATGAACATTCACATTCTCTCAGAAATGACTTTCAATTTGCCAGGAAGCGGGACCGATTTCTCCGGCCCACTGTGCAACTGAGACCCGAGCGTTCTCCTCCCACCCCACGCTGTCGGGGGGGGGGTGACCTGACTGGATAACGGTGGCGATGCCCCAGCACCCTTGGTCCAGAGAGCAAAGCACTGTGGAATCAGCCCTTCCCAGGGCACTGCATTTTGGGGAGCCCACCTCGAAAGGGATGACGGGAGAGACTTGCCGGTGTCCTCCCTCCCCAAGGACGAAGGACAGGCCAAGACCTGGGACTCGGCACTTTCTCCAGCGCTCAGCCACCCAGCCCACACAACCCATGTGCCAGGCAATCCCATACTGCACCAGTCTGAGCCACACGAAAGCGCAGTTTTTTTAGGTAAGAAACGGAGTATTGGCGATTTCGAATGGTTAAACCGGCTGCTTGCAGGGTTGTCCTGCTGCCAGGCTCAGGAGACTAGGGTCCCCAGGTCCACGTGCTACGGGAGTCTGGGTCCGCAGCTCCCTCCCAGAAGCGGGCTGGACACCAGTTCCCGCCGTACCTGCGAAGCATGACGCTCTGACTTACCAGGGGAACGGATTCTTACTTCAGACCCGCGTCCCAGACGCCGCCTGGCACGGAGGCAGCCCAGGGTCAGCGGGCCCCCGCCTTCCCTTCCACACCCAGGCTCTGCCCTGCGTGCGGAAAGGCTGGGCCTCGGGGAAGCACGCACACCGCCGAGCAGGCCGCTCTCGCTGCTCCCGGCTTGTCCACGGAGGCAAACCGCACCCCGCGCGCAGCGGCAGATGCCTTCCCACGGACACATCCACACCAGTGATGAAACTCACCAGTTTAATGACCAGCTAGCAAGTCACTAAAGATAAAAGAACGCTGACATCTTTAAACTCTGGGGCCAAAGGAGATACCCTGCATTTAACGAGAAGAGGCTTCCTCTCCCTTTAATTCTTGTTAACCTGATTCTCCGATGACGTGACTGAAGCCGCTCACCTAGACCAAACTGCAGAGCGTGCAAAGACCCAAAGAATAAGATCAAGTTTAAAATACGCAGTTAAGGTTCCAGGATACTTTTTATGCTGCAGATACATGGTGAGCACTTACTGAACCACGAGGGCCACTCAACAGTGGCCACCGGCAGCCACGGACACGGCGGGCCCTTCGGCCGTGAGCAACCAGCTGCACGCTGACCGCGGCAGCCGGGGCGGGCCCGGGTTTCTCGGCGCTGGAGCCCTCGCTCCGGTTGGGGACCCAGCTCCGATGGACACTCGACGCCCAAATGCGAGAGGAACGCCTTGTGTGGGCAGAGAGCAGTTCCCTGGGGGGTCACGCACCCAGAGGACGGCCAGAGCACTGATCTCTGGAGAAGGTGCTACCGGAAGAGGTGTGCGGAGCACGACAGCATGTCACCCACCTTGACATTGTGTCCCTTCTGGTCAAACTCAAGGCTGGAGAAGGGCTCCCAGGCAAGAGGTGGGCTTGGGCCTCCATCGGGCCCCACAGGAGTGGGTGGGGGGCAGGGACAGAGACCCCCACCCACAGCAGCCACTCCCCTTCCCGGCCTCCCTGGGCTCCTGCTTGTCCCGCAGGCCTCAGCTTAAACATCCCCACCTCCAGAGAGGTTCCCTGCTGTCTTCCCACACCCCCACGCCCCCCTCCAGATGTCTCCTGGTGAGGACGTATCTCCTTACATCACACACACACCAGGTCCACCGACTGACACGTCCTCTGGTTTTCTGCTGGTTTCTCCCGTAAACCTGAACTCCACGAGGCCAGGGACCCTGTGTCTACTGACTGAGCGGCACGCGACCCCCAGAGCCCGGTAGGGCGCCCACGCCTGTGGATCCCCCCCAAACAGTCACTGCGCTGATGAAGGGAATTGGCCCCTCCACTGAGCGCAGCTCACGAACAGAGGGTGGCTGCAGCAGTGTCATCAATGGGAACACTGGTTTATTTCTGCAAAGGTGACAAGCCTGAGGTGTGCAAGGCAGAGACCGAGAGTGGACACTAGCATGGGAAGGGCGAAGGTCCCCATCGTCACCGCACAGTCTCTGGGCGTTCCACAGACACTCGATACATCTTTAGGAAAAACACTTTGTACCAAGTCCGGTCGCACACCTATCGATAACAAATACCGAAATCCCCACGGGACAGGTCACCGCCAGGCTGGGTGGTCATTCTGTGGTTCAAACCCAGGACTCTAAGGGGCAGCGATTTACACAGGGACCCGGAAGGGTGGCAGCCAGGTGACGGGGAGGGCGGTCGGAGAAGACTCAGCGAGGACCTCGCAGTGTCTGCGTCTCAAAGAGCAGAGGTCATCACCGACATGGGCGGCAGGCCACCCGCCAGCACCCGGTCTGTGTGGCATCCCATCCCCACTGCCAGGTTCCCACCCAAGAACACAGAGACATTCCATCTAACTTTTATATGAAGAATTTAATTATCTATACATGGAACTAATTCAAAAGTCGAATTACAGTTGTTAAAGCCGCAGGTTCGTATATTTATATATTTTACATTCGTATCCATGAAAATAGGGAAGCGCAGGTGAGCACAGAGGAGCAGCCCCTCAGAACCACGTGGGGGGCCGGTGGGTGGGGGGCCTCTGCACAGCCAACCCGGGGTCACTACGGGTTAGAAAGTCGTCATCGACACTGCCGGACTGTGCCCGGGGCTCCCCCACCCCACCTCCTTGCTGTCAGGAGCAGGTGTTTTTATTGAGAGCGTCCAACTAGGGTTTAAAGGACACACAGGGCTTCAGCTGCAACACCTCTAACACATACACAGACCGTGAGCTCCATTTCATATTAATCTGTAGAAATTCCACAGTCTAGTTAAAAAATGTAAACATTGGAAATTAATTGCAGGGAGACTTCTATACATTCTTTCTTGTCAAGAAAATTACTTGTTCAAAATATGTCATTCCACGAAAAGTAACTGGAAGAAAACGCCATATAACAGAGATGAAGAAGAGATTGTATATACGTTGTTGCTCTTAACGACCTCGATGGTATTCTCCACTGATTGATGGTATGAAAACACGCAGAATTTAAACCCCAACAGGAAATACCAACTCGACCAGGTAAATCTGAGACTGAAAACACAGTGCTTTCTCGTGTGGCTACAAGGTCACTGTGCAAAATCAAATCGATGTGGTACGATCAGCTCATCGTACAAGGCAGGCACTCGTGCCACGGAAGGGGCCGATCCCGTACGTGCAGGATGTACGGTTACATGCTCAACAGGTACATCCGGAACGCACAAACGGGCAGGAACGCCTCTGCTTACGGGGCTGCTTCCGTGCGTCTTTAGACGGACACACTGACCCCTCTGCACGTCCAGGCAGGGAGCAGCCGAACTACACAATCGAGTCGGTAACGCTGGGCACGGTGAAAAAATACATCAAGTCTCAGATTTACGGACAACCGGAACATCTTTAATAGCACATGCAGCATTCCTTGATAGTGGGTCTTTTTGCAAAACCAAAACAGCAAAGAAGTAATGTATGTATGTATTTATTTATTTATTTTATTAAAAGGCTAAAATATATATTTAAAAATAACTTTAAAACTATTGAAAGCACCTGTGCAAAGGTGGGGGGAGTCAATCTGAGTCACTAGGAAAGCCACAAAAGGACCCACTACCCTGTGCGTTTCGTAATTTTTGCTTCTAGCTCTGCAAGTAATAATTCAACATTGCCGTCACATGCAACTAAGGTAAAATGAGGTAAACTGCTTGGCAGTGAGTTCTTCTACTCGGAAGGCAGTAGGTGATCATGCTGGAAGTCACATGATCAGGGCTGCATCTCCCATCATCCCTCTGGGCAGTGATATGGGATAGTGGGTCTCTTTGAGGACTTTCAAGCCTGAGGGGGGGATGGACAACATATGATTCCTAGAAAAAGGAGGAAAACAACACATAAGCAAAACAAAACAATGAGCAAAATTCAAGCTAGGACAATGAGTCAGGCATGTAAACAGCATGGTGCCAAAATGATAAAAAAAAAAGGGGGGGAGGGGAAGGGAGGGCGGGAGGGGACATGCCACAGAAGGAATGAAAAAAAACAACAAAACAAAACAAAAACAAAAAACAACCCCACGAGGTAAGTCTCGCACTACAGAAGGCCTTCAAAGAGACCGCGAACGCAGCAACGGCCTGGCTTTCCGTTCGGCGAACGGAGCGCGGCAGAACCAGAGCGAGGCTGCGCGTTTCACCGGCAGGCGCGGAGAGGAGGGGCGCGGAGCCCCAGCACTTACATTGCTGGCTCGGGTCCGTGTCTGTGGTCAGCTTCACGTAGTTGGACGGGAAGAGCCCCACCTGCCCGCTGACTTCCCCCTTCCACCAGTCGGGGTCCTCCTTGTTGAGGACGTTGATGAGCTGGCCCTTGCTGAAAGCCAGCTCGTCGTCGTTCTGGGCGGCGTAGTCGTACATGCCGATCACCTGGCACACTGCGGGAGACGGGGCGGGTGAGCGGGGCGGGTGAGCGGGGCGCTCCGCCGGGCGGGCGGCTCGGGGGCGCGGCCATTCTCACACGTTATCTCTGCCCCCTCCCAGGTGCACAGAGTCACGGTGCTCTGATGGCTTTGTGTGGTGTGGGCGGGAAAGGAAGATGAAGGGCTCAAAACCAAGGCACTGGCAAAATTTCACACCAAGGCTTTAGTTCTTACAGCGTCTTCCTCTTTCCGTGCTTACTTGTCAGCAGAAAACTCACAGTGAGGACCGAGTGCTTTCCGGGAGTCGTTGCTATTTGAAAGCAGTGGGATTCCTTTACGTGGCTGACTCGGAGGGACTGGCCACCGCCCGGGACAGCTGTGTGGCACGGGCCCTTATTTTTAGCTCTTTTGTTGTTGTTGTTGTTGTTTTTTTGAGGTGGAAGCTAATGATCATTTAGGCTCCAAAAATTCCAAATCTTAGTGAAAAGTAAATCAAGTGTTTTATTCTGCTGTATATTTATGCCTCAAAATTTTATCTTAAAGAAAGAAATCCCACATTCAAGAACAACTTTTCCGGTCTCATTTCCTACAGAAATTCCTGCAATTTCTACGCTTCAGATGTCGTTAGGCTGTGCCCCGATTAACCTTTCATAACCAGCTTATATGCCGGCTTAGGTTTTCCAAATTTTCCAGCTAATTCAGTCGCCTCAGCAATTACTTCTGTGGCTGTCACCCAACCCGACGGAGGGGACACGGCCAGGCCTCCCTACAGGAGAAGGGGCCCAGCGGGCGCCACACCCTCTGCCCACACAAAGTCACAGCCCCAGAGGCCCAGCTGGGGCCGGGCGGCAGTCACGGGGTTTGCTGACCCTTCATTTCTGGCAGAGGCTGCCACATCTCAATCCTATTTCACTGGGGGTGCGTGGCACACACACTTAACCGCAGGCGCTGGAGCAAAAATTCTGCATTATCCACAAATGCCACCCCAGAACTGGTGGCTTAAAGACCCAAAGCCGAATTCTGCTCCCCTCCCCTCGCCCATCTCAAATGTGCCGAAAGCACCTGATTTGGTCTCTCCAATCAGAAAACAGCCAGCCACTCAGCTGCGGAGCCCGCCACCCCTTCCAGTCCTTTAGGGCAGAGCAACTTCTTGCCCAGGGAGCGGAGCCCGGCATTCACAGGAAATGCCACGGGCAGTTATTCTGGGCTCAGCATGCCGCCGTAACCAGCGGGCCCCCGGTGGCCTGCAGCTCAATCTCCTGACCCACTTAGACCCCAGCCACTTATCTTAGGAGTCTCTTTTTGTCCCCTCACCCCCGGCCCAAATCCAGATTTAAACAGCTGGAAGAAAGTCAAGAGAAAAATCTGGCTTTGGTGCCACAGCAGCCACAACTCCGCCAGGAGGGCAGTTCCCACAAGGGCCCCGTTGTGCCCACGCGGCGAAGCTGCTGAGACCCTTGGTCCCTGTGAAACACATTCCACAGCACATCCGTCGGGCCCAAGAGGCCCTCGCAGCCGCTGCGGACAGCAGCCTAAGCGACTTCACGAGAAGAACGGGTGAGGAACTGACACGACACTCGGACATTTGCAAGCAGGGACGGTAAACCACTTACCTGCCGGGAACACCGTGGGCTTAGGCGGCTCAGTTGGAGTGATCTTGCTTGTTCCAGGGCTTAAAAGTTTTACATAATTCGCAGGGAACCAGCCTATCTGGCGCTTTTTCCCACGTGCCTGATAAGAGAAAATAATCGTGTCTAAACGTGTAGAAGGTTCCTCCTCCCTTACGGGGCAGCTTGCTTCGTAGCGGAGCACCGACACTAGGTGTGCACAAACCGAAGGACAAATGACATCAACGGTGGAAGCTATGGATCGCCGCAGTTCGAACCGAAGTACCGCAGAGAAATTCAAACCCCGGTGGTCGCTGGTCGGCAGAGCCTGAGCTGAACCTGCCTGGGCGGAATGGCTCGGGTGACAATTCAGAGTCCAAAGCAGCGCATCCAGGGGGGAAAACCGCTCACGCCACAGCTGTTGGTATCAGGTAACGCGAGACTACGGCCAATGCCAACGTTGTATGTGTGGGTTTTAGGAATGATAACAACAGCACTAACATGTACTGAGTGCTTTTCATGAGCTAGGCCTGTGCCAAGCACCTTACATGCATGTATCTGCACAATTCCCGAAGGATAAAAGTATGACTCTTCCCATCTCCCAACGAAGGCGAGGCTCAGGAAAGTCAAGTGACAGTCTCAAGGTCACAGGCTAGTCAGTGGCAAGCCCAGGCTCACACTCACATTTGCACTCTTCTTAGGGATGACAGACAACTGCAGATACAAGATACTCACATGCAACAGGCATAGAACACAAGGAGTCTAAACTTGACATTGTTTTCAAAACCGTCAGGCCTCCATGATGACCACAGCCATTCCTTCCCCTTCACTTGGATCCAACTCAACACAAGACCCAGTTCCTGGGCGCTCACACGCCAGGGCCGCCGGAAAGGGCCGCCGGAAAGGGAGCGTGCATGGCCCAGAGGGGCTCCTAGGCCAGGGGGTGAGCCGGCACCTGTGATCACGACCCTGCACTCTGAGACGAAGACAGCAGTCTGGCCTGGGAGAAGTGACTGCCCTGCTGCACTCCACCCAGAACGGAGGCCTGAACAGTCCACGCTCGCGCGTTCACACCCTCCCCCAGCGACTAACCCCCCTACGAGGTGCGGACGCGGCTTTGAACACCCAGAGCCTGCTGCTGGACCTCGTAACACCACGGACAGGAAGCCCTAAAGGACGACCCTCTTCGGGTGTCCCTCGTCGTGAATCCTCACCGTCCCCACGCCTGCTGCCCGACTCAGGGACCTGAAGGATTTGCATACATCTTCAGAAGAACCCTTAGCTTTTGAGATTCTGCACCTGGCTGTCAGTCTCTTCCTACCCAAATGCAGGATTACTTTACGATGGAACGGTGGCCCTCTGTCACTCTGCATATTCAAATCTGGACAGAGAATTTCAAACAACAGAAAAGACGCTCACCTGCAGCTCTCCTTCCCACCATCCACCTGGGTTCTTTTTCCGGATCAGAATCAGCTGCCCAGGGGCCAGGGTGAGCTGCTCGGGACCGGTGGCCGTGTAGGAGGCGATGACCTGGGCGATCTCTGAAAAACAAGGTCGGACATCACGCTGCACTGCTACAGTCGGGGAAGGACACCCTAAGACGACGCAGCCACGCCCAGGTCCGCATCATGGGAGCCAACCTGCGGGGCTTGTTTTCTGCACGAGGGGGGCTCGCGAGATCGCCGCCTTTCCGCGCTGACGCCACACGTGCAGCACTCGCGGTCTCAGCCCGCTCTCGGACCCTCATCGTCTTTCAGCGCCCACCACGAGCCACCCCGCCCACCGCAATGCTGAGCCTTCTGTCCCAGCCCCTCCCCCACTGCCGCAAGCACCCAAGGCCAAGGGCTGGGCCTCACTCACCCCCACCGCCCTCTGCCCCACAGTCTACTCACCGGCGGTTAAGTGAGCAAAGGAAGACGGGAGACTGCAGAAACAGAAACTGTTTCTTCAGAAACCACGGGGAGCGAGGCACCCACTCAGTGACGCGGCGGCTAATGTACCCGCGCCCCACCCACGAAGCCGGTCCCCGTGTGGCTCACGTTTGCGGGTGATTCCCGAGCACCAGGCAGGAATCACACCAGTGGGAGTTCGCTGCTTTTCGCTTTCAGTTAGAGGGGGAACCCGAAGTTTAAGGTGGGAGTTTTATGCAAAAACAATTCAGCACAGAAAAAAATGTGAACAGTTCTGTACTTTTCCAGATCGTTAAAAAAGTCATGAGAACAATTCCTGCAGGACCACAGACCAGGCTCTGAGAAGCCCGCGTCTGCCGGGGCGGGGCGGGTGTGCCGAGACCAGGTCTGCTCTGGTGGGATTCTCCTGCAACAACCCGGCTGCTTTCCGAACTTCTACGAGCAGCACGGGGCACGCTGCTCTATTTCTCTACACTCCGTCCCACCACAATGTAGGAAGGAAAGAAGGAAGAGAGGGAGGAAGGGAAGAAGGGAAAGAGGTGAGTGCTGGCTGGGTGGCTCAGTTGGTTGGAGCTTTGTCCCATACACCAAAAGGTTGTGGGTTCGATCCTCAGTCAGGGAGCATACCTAGGCGGCAACTGACTGATGTTTCTCTCTCACGTAAATTCCTATCTTCTCGCGCTCTCTCTCTGGTCAATTAAAAAACCCCAAATCCTTGGGTGAGGATTTTTAAACAGGGGTGAAAAGGCCCCACCCTGTGGCAGTATTTCTTCCTTCTCCAGAGGGGCACGAGCTCAGGAGAGCTGTGGGGGGCGAGACAGGGCCCAGCTCACACAGGCCGAGGCCCCACTGAGGGCTCCAGCAGGAAACCTGGGCTGGGCACAGGACTCGGCCCCGGGTTCACGAGGGCCTGGCTCCAGTTTTCGGCCTGGACAAAGTCCCGGTCGGCGACCTGCTTGGCCTCAGAGGCTCTGCTCCTCGAAGTGCCTGGCATGCGTCGCCAGCGATCCGCCCCAGCAGCCCTCTGTGCTCCCGAGCAGTGCGCGGTGGCAGCGCAAAGCTGGGCCCGCTCGGACCCTGCGGGATGACAGCTCAGAATGCAGACTCTTCCCGGGCCCAGCAGAGGTCAGAGCCCGCGGCCCGTGTCAGACAGAAACCCTAAGACAACCTGAAAGCCCGCCTTCCATGGCCGGGTGAGGCCACGTGAGGCGGAGCACCGCAGGGATGCACGGACCCCTCTCGGCACAGCAGTGCCTCTTGCAACCTGTAACTTCCTCAAATGACCGAGACGAGGAAGACGGGCCGCACCAACCCTGCGATCTCACATCTGCTTCTCCCTTCCATGCTTCTGTTAATGGACACTTCAAATTCGCAGGGATGACTGGATGACTGTAATTCTGTACCTTCAACGTGTACCTGAGGAACGCCACCCAACGGCTTCCGACCTCACGGAACCCACACTCCGACAAAACTCGCTGCTTTTCTGACCCCCACCATCCGCGGCCTGGGACGGAACGTGCCATCAGGAAAGCAAAAGGGCCTCCTGAGCCCGACAAGACAATGACTGAACAGCAGCTGACCCCAAACCCTACAACTTCCTGCCATCTTGCTGGAAATCCCTTCTCGTGACCCGAGAGAACATGCAATCTGCTGATGTCCCCTGTCCCCATATGTGAAGCAATGGGCAATGTCATAGCATGTATACATTATTGATAGATTCCAAGGAGAGGATCGGCTCCAGCTACTCTTAGGGAAGATTCCTGTCTTTTTTTTTTTTTTTTTTAAGGCTCCTGGCCCTAATAAACACAAACTGGAAGCAACTGTCAATTACATCCAAAACATTGAAAAAGAAGCATCAGGGTTTGTGACTTACCAGGTTTTTTTCCTAAACTCCCTGTTTTCCCAGCAGTTCCAGAGCCCTTAAAACAGAGCAAAAGGTCTCATTTGCATAATGAAGAGTTTCGGTCATGCAATTTCAATGATTAATGGAGACACAAACCCGCTGGGCCCCCAAACCCTCCTCATCTCGGCAACACAGCAGCGCTGCACCTCCTGACGGGGGGACACGGATCGGGAAGACCCGGGGCAGAGTAAGGACTCATGCAGCTTCTCCTCCCTTTTCTGAGAAAAAGTAGCGAAGCAGGCGGCCCCGGAGGACCCCCAGGGCCCTGGGCCAAGTGGGACGGTTCCCCGCTAGGGAGACCACTGCTCCACTGGACACGCTGTGCTGTCTGCTCAAGCGGTGCGTTAGCAAGCGCCCACACAGAAAACGCACAGACACCCACGAGCCCGATGCCCACGTGTAGCACAGGGAAATACTAATATTTTGCTAACTTCCTTTAGACCTTTCTAAAAAAAAACCAAAACAAACAAACAAAAAACCCTACAGTGCCGGTTCAAATGCCCCTCCCCCATCCCGTTGGCCTCTTTATTCAGAGGCCGCCACTGCCACGTGTCCTGGCCACCAACTCTTGCACCACGTAGGCACCAACTTTCTCCATCAATGCTGGGCACACACTCTGCAAAGGCAGGACGCCTTCCCCCCAACTACTCAGTGCCCCAAAGTGAGGTGAACTCCTTCACGGACACCCCTGGAGCTTCCGACCAGCTGAGAAAGCCAGCAGGGACCTCGAGTCAGCACAGAGGCCGGCTGGGCTCAGTGCTTTGTTCTGAATTTCCACCCCTCGGCCACCATTTTCACGGCAAATGAAGTACTCTGATTAAAACAAAAGCCTGAATAAACTTAATGAGAGTTACTATAAGAATAAAAGTAGCAATTTACCTACCAAGGAACACAACTTATCCTAGTCCCTTTATTCTGGTTATTGAAATGTAATCACCATTTACCAGGGAAGGTTTGAGTTAAAACTTTTCCACTCGTTATGGTTCCTGAACTAATGGAGTTATATATACCACCTCCCTTGCTATTTTCATAGGCTGCGTATCAAAATAAAGGAATACTAACGAAACAAGATTCCAGATGACCAGGTACCTTCCCAGGACAGGCCTGTAACATGCCCCGGATACTCCATGAAGAGAACAAAGCAACAGGCAACGCCCGGCGCTAGAGTTTCAGTAGCTCCCGGCGGCTGGGCTCCGCCCTGGCACTGCTCAGGAAAGCAGAGAAAGCCGGGCGAGCCCCAGCCCTTCCCGGACAGGGAGGCGGGGTCGGGATGCGCAGCCTCACCGGCCGGGGCCATTCTGGAATCTGAGGCTGGTCCTGGTTTTTACCTTTGTAAGATGTTTTCTGCACACACTGAATTCTATGCTCAAGTAGGATGAATGTGCTTTTTAGATTTTTTAATTATAAAATCATGTAGCTAAATGTCCGAAATCTTTACACTGCAAGCTATTCTGTGGCTAACAATTTAGGAAGCACCTTACAACTCAGATTATCTTTAAAAAATATTATAGTGTATTTATTTTACTGACTTCAGATTCTTTTAAATTAAAATTGTAATTTATTAAAATGTAAGTAATGGCTTTAGTATGTTAACTGATCCAAAAGGTGAAGTCACTGTAGGAGTTGTTGGGCAGGGCCAGCAAAATCGAGTCTAGTTTTGAGCACCCAGCCCCGAACTATCGTCTGCGGGACTCCGGCCGGACCGCTGGCCGCCTGGCCGGCCCTGCAGGGAGGCGCTCCCCTCCGGGCTCCCGCAGATTCTCCCCGGAACTCGGGCTCCTGCAAACCATCCGGGGAGTTTCAGCAAGCTGTTCTCAAGACCACAGCGAAGGAAAACGAAAAAACAAAAACGCTAATACAGACACTCCCTAAGAAAACAAGCCGAGCAAAATGAAGCCATCCCAGGGACCGGCAGGGGAGGTGAGGAGGCCGGTGTTGGAGACGGTAACTGGTCGCCAGGCCTGGCCTCGCAGCCCAGGCCTGGGGAGGAGCCCGAGGTGCGCCCTGCCCCCGGCACTCAACGGAGGGAGAGCTCTGTCCACCGCCACCCTGCCCCGGCCCCGGGGAGGTGGCTGCTAGGTGCTTGGCCGGTCTGCTCCCTGTGCCCAGCAGGTGTGAGGGGAAGGAGAACCGACTGTGAGCTGGCTGTCAGTCCCTGCTGGTTTTCTGCACCTGCAACGCTGTCGCCTGACGACACCGACACCCCTAAACCCTCACACTAACGTGACGCCGGCCACTGCGAGAGGCCCAGCCCGCCGGCTCGTTAAACTGGCACTATCCCAGGAGCTCAGTTCACGGAAGCGAACTTTTAGAGCCCCATTTCATTTCCGATTTATAAGGGTAACAGCACTTACAATAAATTCAGGCCTTATCAATGAAAACACTAAGGCCTAGCCAAAAGTATACCAATCTCCTGGATCTTGTGTCTTCCTATCGGGTAAATGAAAATATAAATTTTAGAAACTCTCTACTGCCCAAATCCTGGGGGGTATCACAAAACACCTTCCATGGGCCAGACACTGTGGTGTGTCTTTTCCAGGGGGTCCCAAGTCAGTGCCTGTGAAGCCTGATGAAGAGCATCCACTCCCAGTGCTAAGTCAGCCCCACGCAGGAGGGAGATGAACCCTGGATACTGCTGTCCCAGCCGACGCAGCGTGGCCGCGTCACACGCAGCCTCCATCAGCCCGCGGGTTCTTCTGCTTGGGGGGAGCGGCCAAGGTGCGCGCTGCAGCACCCAGCGACCAGTTCAGAAGTGCAGGTCGCGCTGTACTGGCCGCCACATTCCAGAACTTAGCAAAACCCAGCCAAGCGCCCCCCCCCCCCCCCCCCCCCCCCCCCCCCCCCCCCCCCCCCCCCCCCCCCCCCCCCCCCCCCGGCCAGGCACCTGAGCTTCCCTGCGAAGAGAATCACCGCACAGAAAGGGAGAGCAGACAGTTAAACGTGGGTTTACCTCTGAATCTTTAAGCCTCACATAGTTAGAAGGGAAGACTCCGGACTTGTCGCCCACCGTTCCTGTCCACCAGTCACCATCTTTCTTGGTAACCAGAATCACATCCCCTTGCTGAAAGGTTAAATCGCCTTGCTCAGAACTCTCGTAAGTGTACATGGCAATAAATTCTGGTGGGGAGAAACATCGAGACACGGAGAGAGCTTGATTGTTTACAGAAATCCCAAACAGCTTTGCAAAAGAAAGTTGATGAGTGAGGAAGAGAAGTCTGGCCGCAGACACCAGAGCACCAGGACCCCTCGGGCTCCGAGCTCGCCGGCTGCACACACGCTCCGTGACTGCAGACGGGACGGAGCTCCGAGCGCGTCTACCAGCGCCGAGCACCATGGGTGACCTGCAGCGTAACGTCGTGGCTTCTATTTAGAATGGAAACGATGGTGACACTGACTCGTAACGCAGAGTTACCGGGGGCTGTGCTGAGCGACCCCCAGGCTGCTGGGGCGCACTCGAATCTCTGCATTTCCCTGTGAGGGTACCAACTCACGGTTTTCGAAGACTTTTAGATACAGTAGTACATCCTTTATACAAATTAAATAGGACACATTTTTCATTATTCAAGGGCCTGGGTGAAACCCACGCCCTCCTGTGCCACACCCACAGATGGAAGGAAGCGGTTCAAACACAAAGCAAAGACAGGCGTTGTTTTGTTAAAGGAGCGCCTGCCCGGCATTCCGGGGCGCAGACAGGCAGGGTGGGCTGACGGTACAGGCTGTGCGCAGCCGATCCCAGAAAAGGATTACGCCCTTCCGAACAAGTTGAAAAGGTAAGTCAGTTTCTTACATTTAATTATTCACATAAGTTAGCCTGAAGAGTAAGAACTAACGTTCTCTGCTGCCTTGAACATGAAGAGGGTACCTCCCAGAGGAAAGTCTTCTTGACTGTAATCAGCTGATTCTACTAAGACTCTGATCTCACACTCTGAGAGAGATCACTATACGCTAGGAACAGGATAAAGGATTTCTCTTTATACTTTTCCTCCACTTTACCCTAAGCCTTTGTATATCTTTTAAAAAAGCAATAAAAAAAATCACCCTTTACCCCAAAAGTTTATTTTTATGGTGGCTACTCTATGTTTCTTGCTCAAACGCCCGCTGCTGGCCCGCGACTGTGGAGCCTGGTGCTGGCTGACAGGCCGCGGCGTGGCGTGGGGCAGCCCTGCGGCTCACGGAGCCTGCCCAGCAGCGCTCATGGAAGCTGGAGGGAACGCAAGGGCACGGGCCCTGCTGCGTGTGCGCACGGGGCAGCTCCGCACAGGGGACAGCACGCCACAGGGCCACTTCAACTTCAGCAGTGCTGACCCGCAGGCCGGCCAGGCCCCGTGGCAGACACGGGTGACCCGGATGTGCCCGGAAGAACAGGAGACTCCCTGTCCTTAGCCCTCCGTGCTGGTGACACACACCTGCACCGTTACATCTGGAGAAGTGACCTCCTGCCCAAGGACTCCAAGTGTGGCGGTTGTGACAAGCACGTTCTTTTTCCACTAACAGTCCTCTTCTGATTTCCCAAAATTCCGACCCTGCCCTTTCCATTTTGCTCGGTGACCTCTACCTTAGCTCATGCTTGGTCACCTAGGGTAGGGTCCTTGGCCATCAATACTTTTCCCAGTGACTGCTGCACTTAAAAGTCACTTTCTCAAAAATGGATCCAAATTTTGAAGTAACTTTCAAAATGCCTGAGAAACTTCAAGAAGCATGCACTCCGGCTGACCGTGGCAGGGCACCTGGCGTAAGATCCCGAGGAGACGAGAATGACTGGAGCTTCCTTGTCCAGCTGCGCACACAGGTGTCTGCAGGGGACGGAGCTGCCACGTCGTGGCTGCCACCACTGAGACTCTCCCGTGAGACATCCAACCCAGGGCACTGGCTGTTCCTAAGCTGATATCTTAAGAGGCACCCAACCGACCATCTAATTGACCTGGTTTATGGTTCACTGTAGGTTTGATCACATTGAATGCGGTATGAACAGGCAGCTCGTTAATGTTTGTAAACAGCTGCTCACAGACCCTCCGATGTCAGTGCCCTCCCACCCCCTCCGGACACCAGCAATCATCCCTAGACTTTCTAATATGTAAGTCATTCCGAAGTGGATGTAACAAACGCCAACCGAGATTAAAATTCTATTCTCCTCCACTGCCCAACGTGACTCGTGCGTGTGGCTCGTCGGTGACCTGGTTGTCGAGGCCCCTGTACGCGTTTCAGAACCAGTCCCTTCCCCCCCACCACCGATGGGGGAGGGGGGATCTAGCAGTGACCCCGCAGTGAAGCGAGAAGGAAGTAGCAGTGGCAGATGTGTACTGGCCCTCGAGAAGCTTCATACAGACTACTTCATAACCCTGGTAATAATCTCTGACTGAAAGGGTAGCTGTTAGGCCCACTTTACCAAAGAGGGAGCGAGGACATGACCACAAGTTCAGGGTGAGGAGGTGCGGGAGCGAAGGCTCAGCCCTCGGCGCGCCGGTGAGACTTAACCGCACGGAGCACGCTGGGTTTGGGGGCAGGCGGTCGTAATGGGCCGTACACAGCGCTGACCGCATGTGCTCTGTTTAAAAGAGCTTTTTGCTTTGTTCTCCTGACAGTGGATAAAAAAAAAATCATTAGGATGATAAGAATGTATAAAGAGAACTATGCTAATGGCTGTTTTGGTGGTAACAGCCAAAAACGGATGCAATGAAACGCTGGATTTGTTTAGTGATGATAAGGTTTTACAGTGATGCCTATACATTTTAGAAAGTTTTCCTTCTACAACCCCTCTTGAAAAGTAACTTTGTTCCCGTGAGTCTGAAATATCATTAAACCCAATCCTTGCAATCTCCATGGAAACAACTGTTTTCGTAAGGCAGGGTTTCTAAGGGCCACGACGACTCACGACGGCTCACAAACTCCCTACGACGGTCTGTCCTCACACGGTCACGCAGGGCCCGGGAAGGGCCCCTCCATGACCGGGCGGACACCTGCCGGGGCAAGCACGGTCAGACCGGGCCTCCGAGGCCTGCCCGGCGCAGGCGGCACTCTCCGACCGCCGCCGCGCTATCGGCCGTCTGAACGGAGAGGAGACGTGCGGTTTCCGCCCTCGGAGCCTGACAAGCGGGCGGTCAGGCTCGTTCACAAACCCATGCCACGCACTGCACGCGTGGTCCTTGGGGTTACGGGCTTTGGTCCACGAAGTAGGGCAACCGATGATTTGTATAGTGAACACTCAAAATGGCATCTTTAGGCCTGACTAGCCTGGTGTGGTTGTTTCCATGGAACCTAGACACTGAACTTCTTTCTCATTTGGGGCAGGACGGATGACGCTGGGGTCACTCCGACAGCGCTACTGGGCTGTGAGTTACAGTTTCAAGACAAAATCCTGATCTATCTAAGTCAAAGAACAGACATGTCTACAATTTAGCCATTGAGTTGCTCAGAAAACTCGATCCTCGGTGTCTCTAATGGGACTCTTTCAAAAGTCAAGGCTCATATCAAACATAATCAGGAAATTCCTCAGGTTTTATGATCAATGCATCTGACACAATTTTGAAAGTCTCCGTAAGTGCTTCGACTTTGTCAACAGCTACACTTTCATTTTACCCTGGAGTTTACTGTACTGAACACAAATCTACGTGGTCTCTTTTAAAGTGACACCCAATCTCGGTTCAAACACTCTATTTGTACCATGTGACTTCCGCAACCCTTTTAAAGAACATAATTTGAGTCCGGCTCTCACCTTCTCCCGAGACGGCTGGCTTGCCTGCTGGGGAAGCTACTCTCTTTAGACTAGCAGGGCTTTCGGAAGAACCAGAATCCATGCTGAAAGAGGGGAGGGGAAAGGATTTTAATTTTTATCTTCAAAGAAAACAGTACAAATGATATTGATTTTCCCTTTTTTTTAAAAACTGCTTAACGTTTAAAACTTCAAACACTCTACAGCTGAAACACACGGCGAGGGCCTGGAGCACGACCCGAGCGCCCATGCAGGTTTGACCTCGAAGCAAGACCGAGATGCTCAGCCGGTGTTTGTGCCATTTTTCTCTTCTTAAAGCTCACAATTCGTTTGGAACATCTGCATGATTGGAATAATTAGACAACCACCTTTGTTAAGGTGTCTCATGATAAGGTTCCTGATGAAAAAGATAATTCATTCTTCCAACCACTTCCCCACGGGCTCTGGGCCTCCAAGTATTCACGCAATTCTGGGACAGCAGTGAGCGCGAAGCCCAAGGAGAGGGCGTGACTGCCAACAGTCCCACCAGAACGTTCCAAGTCTCAGAGAACTCCCTCTTGCAGAAGTTAACGACAAGCAAGACTGACAGGCTTCCGCAAGGGAAGAAAAACGGGCACTAATTTGTAGGAGGCTGCACCCTTGTTCCCACGCGCCCTCATTTTTCGGTTAGAAGATCCAGAAGACAAGAGAACCCTGCAACCCTACCTGAATCAGAACTACGCAAACAACAATTTAACGTCTAACACTGTTTTCACGTAAGAGAAGCAGATAAATGCACAAGTACCTTGTCGATTTCCTTATGGGCCCTGAAATGAGCTTCACGTAAGACTTGGGGAACCAACCCTTCTGACCTTGAACTTCTCCAAACCACCACATGTCTTGCTGTTCCAGGACGGTGATGACGTCATTTTTGTTAAAATTCAAATGGTTGTCTTTCTTGGCTCTCCAAGGATACAGGGCTTGTGCCTGCAGGCCCTCCACCTTTTCACCCTTGTGTGGGACAACATAAAGGAGCGCTCGTTACGGTGTGACCGGTCGGGGTCCACTCCAGCACGCGCCGTGGGCACACAGAGAGGCCCCGCTGCACGGGCCGCAGACGCCTCGCTGCCACCCGGGGAACGGGTTCTTCTCAAAAGTGGTGTCAAGACCTGCCAGCCCATTCACAAGCCACCGTCCGGCCACCCGGAAGGAACCCTCCGGTAAACAAGCCAGGAGGCCGCCTCTACTCTGCGGCACTGGGCTGCGTGCCTTTTATATTTTGGTTCTATTTTGACTCTCAAGTGGCTCAGGGCACCCCACCTCCCTTTCCAACCTGACGTGGACGTTCAGTTGAAGGTTAACACTGGAGGAGAAATCTTACAAAATCCCGAAGGGTGAGGAACTGGTATCTCAGTTGGAGAGACACCGGGGCACACGCTGCTCGCTTCAGCTGCTGCTCTGGAGAACACAGGCGTGCTTGGCCTGAGTCCACTGCATTCCCTGCTTTTTGGACCACGTATGCAAGACAGCATGGGGGTACAGGCATGAGTAGAACGCCAACTCCGCCTGCCCAAGATAACTTAGGGTGAAACTCTCTATTAGCCGCCAAGCACTATCTATAAAAGGGGATGGTATGATATCATTAGCAAAGAACTCACAACTAACGGGGAAGAGGAGACGCAAACAACTATAAATACCACCTGGCAGAAGAAATACACTAGGGAGGCTCCAGCTATCCATGGGGGGGGGGGGGGGGCGGCAGGGCAGAGAAGAAAACTGGAGGGACTCCCTCCGACGGCAGCAGGACCAGCTTCCTACAGGGGTGGGGCGAGATGAAGGGGGCAGCCGGGCCTTGAAGGAGAAGCAGGATTTGAGAGCCAGGGCTCCGGAGGAAGGGCACTGCGGGCCGAGGGCAGGGAGGGAGGAGCGCAGTCGGGGGTGCGTGCAGCCTAGTTTCAGGGAGGGGTGTAGGAGGAGATGAGGCTGGAAAGGCAGGGCGAGGCATTTACTGCCTTTTAAAGACTGTAACACTGACCCCTTCTGAAAGAAACAGGTCAGACTTCAATAGCACACACCACGCAAATGGGTGGGAACAGGATAATGCCCGAGATCGCTCACTCAGAACCGGCTCGCACTTGCCTCCAAAGACGTTTGCGCAGCAACGCTTAGGGTTACGTCTGACACACTGAGAACTCAGGACAGGTCAAATCATTTCGGCATCCACGCGGGTACGTCCACATCCTGCTCTGCACGGTTCTCACCTTCTTAACCCTGCTTCCAGGTCAACTGTACTCCTTCAAACTCGGCACGGAGAGGGCTTCTCGGGACTTCCAACACCCCAGAAGCGCCTATTCCTCACCCCCACTTTCCCCCCTCACGCTCGAGGGAGCCTCAACAGCCGCCCCACCCCGCCAGGGCTCTCCCAGCTCTGCGCTGCCTGATCCGCTCAGCCACTTCCCCTGCTCCTCAGACAGGAAGGGGCCCTGGGCCAGCATCTCAACTGCACCCCCGGCGCTGCGGCAGAGTCTCGCCCCTGATGAGTCCTGCTAGGCCCGTCCTGTCCGACTTTCTACACCATGTGCCCGAATAACCCGGCAGGGGTCAGGCAGAACTTGGAGTCGGTTTAAACCCCAGGTCTGTTACCTACTAATTTTGTGACCGTGGTAACTATTTAATCTTGCTAGGCCTCACTCTCTGCATCTACAAAACAGAGATACTTTCTTTAAAAGGCTGTCAAGAAAGCTTAACAAGACCCCGCCCACAGTGTTGCTGCGGGGGGGGGGGGGGGGGCAGTGACCCCAACCACAGCCGTGACCTTCACAGCCCTGTTTCCAGCCCCAAACTGTGACGTGTCACTGGAGCCAAACAACATGTGATGACCCGTCGCAGGGTCAGGTCGAACTTGGCCGCGCGCTTCCGCCCTCCTCTCTGCTGAGCCGACCACAGCAGCCTGCAGCCCTCAGGGCCCTCCCAAGACACCGCCGGGAGCGTGGCCTCAACCGCTTTCCGTCCTGCATCTTCCTCCGCCAACCTCTCCTCCCTCCCTCCCTCCCCCAGAAGAAAAAGAATCCTCTTTCTGGTGTTTTAATGAGTTTCCACCTCACACCCATTGTACTCTCCTTCTCCTTACTCACTGATCCTCTCTCTCACCAACTCGTTTCATCTTTACCCCTCTGCAGCCTGGTTTGTCCTGCCAGGACCACAGCCTTCCGTAACACCAGCACCACCCCCCTTTCTGGAAACAGCCCCTCCTCCTCCGCTGAGGCCCCGTGACCAAACAGGGACCCACGCTGACGACACAGTTGGGACGGACACAAAGGAAAGGAACACCTGTCAGGAGCGCCCCTCCTCCCCTACTTCTCATCTTCCCCCACTTCCTCTCTCCTCTGAGGACCTCCCACGCATCCTTCGGTCTGATCTACGTCCCAGACAGGACCCCGGGTGTCCCCCACAATCACCTTCAACTTAACACGCCTGACACTCAGCTCCTCCCTCTAACTGAAAATCAGCTTCTCCTCCTGCCTGCCTTGTTCCTCAGTCCCAGACCCCCTTCCTCCCCTGGGCTCCCACAGGCGCCATGACTCCACCCTCTTTCAGCACGATGCTGCCCCAATGCCGTCTGCAGGAATCTGCCCAGAGCCCACACTCAGCCTGCCAGTGCCCCGACCAGAAGGTATCCCTGGCCCCCCACCCCGGGCCCGCCAGACAGCCATTTGCTCGTTTGGTTTGACTGATTGTTTACAGAAATTTTCATTCCTTTATCTTCACTGCAGTAAGCAAAACCAAATACTCGGGAAAGCCACCCTCACTCCTTCTGAAGTCGCTCTTTCCCAGCAGGGCACTTAAGAGCTTCCCGCTAACCTGCCGTCAGGCTGGGTTCTGACGAGCACTCAGTGGCCCAGCCCCGTGGACTGCCCCCGATTTCCCCGGACACACTCTGGTTTCCGGTCCTACAGCCTCTCCCCCGGGGCCTGCTGTCTGGTGCGCCAGCCCTCTCCAATCCCAAGGAAAATCTTCCCCATTGTTCGAGGGGTGGTCCGAACGCCACTTCCTCAATGGCGCCTCCCAGAACAGGCCCGGCAGGAGAGGTGCACGACACTTCTCCTGGACGTGTTCACGACACAGTCCAGGCTCCTTAAAGGCGACTGGACACCCGCTGGCCCAGGTGCAGCTAAGGAGGCTGCCTTCTCAACGACACAGTCCCCGAGCACCGGCCGCATGCGCTGGTACCCGGCAGCATGCTAGGTCCCCGCACCCCCAGCGACTGCTCTTACCTGCCCTAAGACAGGAGACGGGGAGGAGCCGGTGGCCGTGGCTGGAGTGAAGGCCGACCTCTGCCTCAACTGGCCGGCACTGGGCACGGTGAGCGAGGGCTGGGCCGCCCAGGCGTCCCAGTGGTCGGTTTCTGGCTTCTCATTCATGCTCGTGGGCCACCTGGAACGAGACGCATGCTGCCATGAGCAGCAGGTACTTCTGATGCGCCAGCTTCCCCCCACAGCAAACACAAACCCGGGGCCTGGGCGGGGTTTTCTAAAGTTCAAGAGTAAGGAGGGGAGGAAAACCACGGGGCTCGGTGTGAGTCTGAGCACCGCGTGTTAGCCACGAGCCTCAGGCAAGTCAGAGCAGCGTCTCTGAACCCTGATCCGCTCGATGGTAAGACGGGGGCAGCATCCGCCACTTTGGCTGGTTGAGAGGAGCCCCTGAGGTACTGGATAGAAAGTACTTCGTAACTCAGAAGCACCAGAGAAACATCCTCCCCGATCACTACTGTCATTTGTAACAACAGCTGAATCAGCAAAAACAGAAGTTGGATACCAGGCGCGGAAACACACCAGGCCGGTAGCTGGTGCCTCTTCGCACCTTCTCTACCCTGTCCACCAACGGCGAGCTCTGGGCCTCAGGCCACACGCCAACTGTCCTGGATCTCCCAGACAGTTTAGTTTTGTAATTTTGTGATTTTAAGTAAACACATCTATGTGACTACAGATCTACGTGCAATTTGCTTTCTACAACTTCCTAAGACATAAGCACAGCTGACATTCAAGATAATTCCTTTGCGGGACTGGGCATCCGGACGCGGGTTTGGAAAATGAGATGCCCTTGATTTTAGCAGGAGACTGCGCAGCACACACTTAACGAGGAAGGGCCGCACAGATCGGATCCATGCAAAACAAAACACGGTATTTGTTCTATTTCAGCCTGTGCCTTAGTTTAAAAGCTCGGCACTCCTAGATGAAGATCAAGAAAGGAAGGCAAGTTTCAACCTGGGCTCATGCCAACCTGAGGCTACTTTTAGCAGAGATCAGACAGGGGACTTTGTTTAGCACTCAGCCGCTCACATGAAATCTAAGTGGGGAACGCTCGCTACTCCTCTCACGCTTCCCTGCGCTTCCTCCTGCCCTTGATCGCCACGCCCCTTCCCCCTCTACCCGAGCTGTCTGATCTTCCTCCAGCACTTGACTCCTTGTCTCATTTCTTTCTTCCAAAAGATGGTGAGACTCTGAAGCACTGAAACACTCACCCCAATCACTTGTACTCGCACGCTGGTGCAGAGTATCTTTAGACAACTGCACGGCTAGACCAAGGCCCTGTGACCAGCCGTCTTTGCCACCCTTTGCCCACACCTGTTTTTATGCCATTCCTGATGCCCAAGGGCACAGCACCAACAGCGGTCATGGCCAAGAGCACACCCCTCTTCCCTCTCTGTCCATTTATTTGTACAAAATGGATGAAGAGGGAAGCTTTAAAAGAAACAGCTTTCCCCCTTACTCAGAACCACATGACTGAAGTCAATTTCTGTTTTTGTCCAAGAAGTGCTATTTACATGCAGGACATGACTGGATATTTGCTGACAGATGCGGATGTGGAAGAGATCGTTAGGAAACTGCATTTCTCCACTTCTCCCAGAAGGAGGAAAGCTACTGACAGATGACGGACAGAGCAAGAGAACGGGCTTCCGTCTGCAGCAGGGCAAACCGCTGCTGGGCAGCGGCACACTAACACCCGCCCGAGGCACGACGCCCACCATTTGCCGGCGGGGCAGTCGGAGGAAGTGGCAATGACAGCCAGCCAGATTCTTTACGTGACGGACCACCCCGAACGGTAACAACGCTGCAGAAAAAAAGGTCCCTGAGCAGGGCTTTCAAGTCGTCAGCAACAGCGCAGCAACACCTACGTGGAGCTGAAGTCGGCCCAGTTGTTGGGGGTCGTGGAGGGCTCAGCAGAGGTCGCCGCCGGAGGCGCAGGGGTCTCCCTCACAGCCACCTTGGGCGCAGGGGTGGAGCTCAGGTCTGCTGCTGGTTTGACTGGAGCAGGAACCTCGTTTTCTGGGATTTTCTCTGCGTAGTTTGCGGGAAACCACCCGGTCTTGCCTTTCAATTCTCCTCCTAGCCATCCGGGCTCTCCAGTCTGGCTTTCGTCCACCTGCAGGAGAGTCGCGGGGTTTAGGTGCAGTGGGGCTGACCCGTGCAGACACCAGACACTCTACAGAACAAGGCCCCGAGTCCTGACAGATTGACACGCGGCACGGACGGCCCTGCATCTGACTCCCAGGCCGGAGCCTGGGAGACGCTTCACGGCCCTGGCTCCGGACGGACAGAAAGCACTGCAGTGCCAGTTCTCGCCCCTGTGCTTCTCTGCCTTTCCCCCTCTTTCTAACCCTGGTAGATCAGAGAAAGCGCCTGAAGCCCTTCGGCCCCCAGTTTAACTGCTGGAGCTATTCTGAGTCAGAAAGTGATCTGACATGCTTCATCACTCAGGAAGTCACGTAACTATGACAAATAATTTGACTTAGGTGATTGTTTAATGTTGAAAGCAAAGGGTGCGATCAATATAAATTGAGTATTCTAAAAACCTCCAACAAGAAAGGAGTCATTCAGCGCAGGCACAAGAAAGATAAAAAACACAGCCTCAGCTGATTTCCACCGGGAGCGAAGCTGACCACAGCTGTGTCAGCCCTTAAAAGCTCTGCAGACACATGATGGGAAAATGAAGGAAATAATTATTTATAGCAACAATTTTTATTAAGGTCCCATAGTTTTCTTTCGTACAAACCTAATTTTAATAGTCATGAAGCACAAACAAGAATAGAATTCCGCTGTTTAAAAATTTCAGAGGCCATTATACCAAGTGCTTCTAATGTTTGCATCGTATTCCATTCTGACTCAAAAGGATTCTTCAAAGTCAGCAGAATGATTCTACGGTTTTACGAGCGACCGTAGAATGGGTTTGGAGGACAGTTACATTCGCTATTAGAAAATTATGTTGATCACTCTAAGTCAGAGACCTGATCTTATTTGAACCCCTTAACGTACTACTGCCTAAGTAAACATTTAACATTTCAGTCGACATTAATGTTACTTTTTAGAAATCACAGCAACGAATAGGTAGGATCTTAACAATGATTTCGAAAAACTAGCAAAAATGCCAGTTTTCTGACCCATTCAAATATTCAGTAAACCACCAACCAACCAAAGAGCAAAGCGCTGTGGCGGAATCCAACTCCACGGGGTTTGGTGTAACCTGCACCCCATCCGCCCTCCGCGGGGAGTCGGCCACAGGCAGAAGACCCGCCCCTCTGTCGGAACTGAAAAGGGCTCGGGTCGGGGCGGAGACGGTGGAAATGCTCAGCTGCACCACCTAATTCCCCACGCCATTGACACAACAGTGGCACGGAGGGCGCATGAGCCTGCCGCCCCACCGCAGGGAGCCTTCCGTGACGCAACGCGTGAGGTGGGGAACTCCGCGCTCGGGAGCTGCCCCCACAGAGCGCAACCCTCCCCACTGGCTCTCGGCCTCGCCTTACAGTTCGTTAGTCTGGCCGACGCCGAGTCAGCTGGGAACAGCCGGCCGCTCCTCATTCACCTCCTCCACACCACGCTGTTCTTTCCATCTTCTGGGCAGCCCCAATTGTTTCTTTAGATGAGAATTTTAGATGACATTTTTTCTACTTGGATCTTTATTATATACATTTTTAATATACTTTTTAAAAAAGATATTATTTTTCAGAGAGAAAGGGAGGGAGTGAAACATTGATCGGTTGCCTCTCGCAGGCCCCCAAGAAGGGACCTGGTCCACAACTCAGGCACGTGCTGTGACTGGGAATCGAACCAGCAACCTTCTGTTCACAGGCCAACCTGCAACCCACTGAGCCACACCAGCCAGGGCTACTTGGATCTTATTTTATACTAAACTCAAATGGCTACATGCCTTTCCTTCCTCCTTTATGTTTACTGGTGATATTACGACACATTTTAACTTTGCAGCTGCTTTTCCCTGGTAGCATAGCTGTTTTTAAACCAACTTGTGCCAGGGCCTCCCCAACTTCTCAGGAGGTTCAGCAGTCATTCTGGGGCAAAGGTGAGAGGCCAGGCAGGGTGAGTCAGGAGCCGCAGCCACTTAGCAACAGTCTCTGGACTGCAAAGCCTGAGGATCAGGGGCAGGGCCTGGCAATCGGACTGCCCCAACTTAAACGGCACTTCTCCAACTTACCGACTGGCTCCCTGGGGGCAAGTTTAACCTCCCGTCACCTCGGCGCCGTCGCCTGTGAAGTGGGGATAGCAACAGTACCTGTGTGCTCTGGCTGTTGAATATTTGGAGCGCTGTGTGGCATATGATCAATGTTTAGTGGTGGACTTGTTCAAGCCACCCCTCCTACTGTGCAGGCGCCTGCACTGTGGGTGGCCCTCTGCCCCGGGCTCCCGCTCATTCTAAGAGCCTGGCCTCCACTTGGCCCTTGCCTTAAGCAAGCACCTCTGGCTGTGCATATGGGGGTGCCCTGCTCTAGAAACCGGGTCTGGCAGGAGCCTCCGGGTCTGCCTCTGGCCAGCAGCAATGCCTTAGGGCTGAGGGGTCAACCGCTGCCCGTGGCCTCCCTGGAACTCCTCCTGGTCTGTATGAGCTGGACGTCCCAGGATGTCAGCTGCCTGACCCGTGTCCTATGGTCCCCTGAGATGCAGGGTCTTTTCTGTTCTGGCTGAGCTGCGTGCAGCTGGATCGGAAGCCCCGAGGAACGCCCCGCTCTGCGGCAGGCCCAGCTCCCGGCCTGGCGGACTGATCATGCCCATCCCTGCCCCGTGCGGAACCGAAGGTGCCTCCCCTCCGAAAGGTGCTGTGACTGCTTAGGACGGGCAGAGGCTGCCCTGACCTGTGCCAACAAGAACCTGCCCCTCCCTTCATGGTATTTCACTTTTAGCCAAGATATTCACTGGTCAACTCTGACCAAACAACAGTCTCAATCAGCTGGATTTATTCCTAAGGGAGTCATGAATTTTTATGAATAATTACGTTTTCATTTTAAGATTCAGAGAATAAAATAAAAATTCACTCTTCACATTAAATTAACCAGTTAGAGAAAGCAAAAATGTTCTCCAATGAAAATGAGAAACATTTCTTCCTGGGTTTGGAAAACTTCACCCAAAATGGCAACCCAACCGCGGAAAACCTTTCCGCAAGATTAGGACAGAGCAAGACAAGTGGGGCCTGCGAACTTCTTTGTAACACGGCAGCTACAACGTGGACCTCGACACACGAGTGCAGAAATCCTCTGTTCGTGGCTATACATCGGAGGGATTCAAAGGACTGACAGCATTGGCCTTAACACGGTCTCACGTAACCAGGCCCACGGAGCCGCCTCCAACCATCCGGGGCCATCACAGTGGAAATCAGCCAGGGGGGAAGCACAAACCCCAGGCGCTACCTACACGCCTGGGAATATGCTGCGGACGTAGGAAAGGTGAGCAGTGACACGCTGTGCGCCGGAGAGCACACAGTCGGAAGCACAGCGTAGCTGTCGGGTTCAACCACACGTGCCGGAGCCCAGTGACAGGACCCCTCTTCTCAGTGATTTGTGCTTCACAGCTGCCATCTTCATTAGCATTACTATGTCTACAACCCCCGACTTTGTCACAAAAAAGGGGGACAGCCGTCCCCTCTCTCCCCACAAACACGACAAGGACCGGGAAGAGCGGACAGGCTGCGTGCGTGCGGAGGGACCCACACCAGCTCAGGCGCCGGCTGTTGCTGGGCAGTCGGAGCAGCATGTGTTCCATGCGTTTGCCAGTTGGAAGCAGAGGGCTTTCCCTCGGAACTCCTGGGTGAGGGTATTAAATTGCTTTTTAAAGCTCTCATCTGGAGGTTGGCAAGTTCCTCCTCTAACTGTCACATTACTCAGCTCTGCCGCCTCAACAAAAAAGCAGCTGGACACAGTGTGCACGCGGTGAGCCCGGCTGTGCACCCACAACACTTCCTTACACGGCAGGCGCCGGGCGGGTCCGGCCCAGCCCTGGAGTCGCGTGCGCGCACCGGCCCCTCCACACAGCTGCAACGCTGGGACTCAACATTACTCAACAAGCTGCACTCAGATGGTAAGCTTATGAAAATCTCAGGAAGGCAGAAAAGAAAAAGTTTAAAAAAATTCTCCATCAAGAGAAGAAAAGGCAAAACTGGGTTTAAATTGTACGAGACAAAAGCTGAGTTAGAAGACACTTTGCAGAACGAGTTGACCTGTTGGCGGCTGACAACTGCTAAGGAAGTTTCCATTTTGGGTATTTTAAGAAGAGGGTGTTTCCCAGAAATAATTCAGGACTAGTCCTGACGAGAGCGAGAGATTAGGTTTCATCAGCACTCAGATCAGTAGTTCCGGAAGCCGAATCCCAGCAGAATCACCGGAGGATGCTAAGCCTGTGCGTGAACTCGCCGCACACGACGCTCTGGGGAGGGGGCGGGGCCCTGGACCAGTCCGCAGTCAGCTCCCAGAGCAGTGCTGATGACCGTGGTCCTGCTCCACCTGACCCTGCTGGACGACAGGATCAGCCTGTGCTCAGACACACCTCAGCGGCACAGCAGTGAGCGGAGGTCACCTCATGTCTTCCGCTATTCCACCACGTTCTGCGTGTCAAGTGCGATGTAGTGACCCCCCGCATACTGGGACCTCCAGACTAGAAGACAGGCCACAGACTTTCGAAGTAGCGAAGCCTTAGCTGTCAAGGTCAAACTCAACCATGAAACTTCCACTCAGAAGTCTCATAGCACATCCGTTCCCTCCGATTCCTGTTGCTCTTCCAAACTCCTGGCAGAGCTGCTGAGTGGCCACCGGAGAGCTTCATCACCTGTCCGGCTTCCCCATGAGCTTCTCCCTGGTTTCTACAAAGATTTTAAACCTGAATGGCGGACATCAACTTCTATTGCTTTGTATTATCTACATTTAGAACATGACTGTGTCTAAGATATCACTTCAATTTCCGTTAACCCCAAAAGAATATACTTTTGGAGAAAATTGGGCTGATAATCAAGTTTTTTTCAAAAGCAAAACATTTTTTTCTGAAGCCCCCTCCAAAACGGCCTACATTAAAAAAGAAAGCATTGCTAGACTTCTAAAATCTAACAGGTACTGTCGGCTACTTGTCAAAGATGTCCCGAGCATGCGGTGAGCGCTGTGCCGACGACTGAACTCCTGACTTACCTAACCAAGAGAGGTTGACAGCGACGCTCTAACTACATATTTTTGGATTGTTTTTAGTCCTCTCCTGAGGTTATGTTTACTGACTTGAGAGAGAGAAGAGGGAAGACAGAGAGAGAAAGAGAAACATCAATCGGTTGCCTCCCGTACACACACCGGCCAGGGATTGAACCCGCAACCTTTTGATGGACGGACGACGCTCCCACCAACCAGGGCTGAACACCTAACTATGTATTTTTCAAGTTCATGTTTCTTACTGCAAACTTCATGAAATAACGAGACCGTTACTATTACATGTCGATTTTCTCCCTCTTTCTGCACTGACTGTTAACCTCACAAAGGTAAGCGCAGTCATATGTCCTCTGGGGGTCACGTCCCAGTTTGTGATAAGAACTGAAGGCGCTGCTCCCGCCCCTTCCGCGGCCGGCACGCTCCGCCAGCAGCAGGCCCCGCGTCTCCTCGCGAGTCTGGAGCACCTAAAAAAAAGCGAAGGCCATTCCAGTCCCGGGCAGACATCTCCGTCACGCTTTTTGAAGCTGGACTTATCTTTTAGGGTTTTATTAAAAATACAAATGTTGATACATGTGTAAATATGACAATATTATAGAAGTACATAAGATTAAACAAGAAAGCCTCTCCTTCCCTGCCCAGTGCTCACCACTGTTAACAGTGTGAGGTCTGTATTTCAAGACTGTTAACTACACATACATAAACATTCGTATATACATACATAGTTTTTTACTTAACCCAAACCCAGCTATATTCTCTATATTGCTTCTGGCTTTTTTTGTTTGTTTGTTTGTTTTACTGGAGAGCTTATTTGTATATGTAGATGTAGCTAATTTTTTTTGCGCATCTTCATTCCATTTCCTGTTCAGCCGTATTGTGGTTTACTTAAACCACTGCCCTCCTGAGAGGAGCGCTGGGCTGGTCCTTACGTCCTGCTCCCAGCAAAGCTGCAGTGAGCTCCCGTGCGCACGTGTTCTTGGGCACGTGCTGGAGAGCAGCCGGAGGGCGGAGGGTAACAGAATTTTTGAGAATTTTAAACTCCGCAGGTATTGCCAATGACTCGGTCAGTTCGTGCAACCGCACCAACGGTGTCTCTGACATCCAAGTTCCTAGACTTGGCAAAGTTGGAGAGTATCAAACTTTTAAATTTGCTCAGTTGAGGGATAAAAACATCTCATTTTTTTAAACTTGCATTTTGCTCATCACCAATGCAATGAAACATCTTTCCATTTATTTTAAAAATTATTTGCTTTTCTTCATCTCTGTTTTTACATATCTTCCACCAACTTTTCTAAATTGTGGGTTTCTTCCATGTTAACTCTTTGGAATCTTTATATAATATGGATATTAACCTTTTGCCTCTTATGTATTTTGTAACATAATCATTTAAGTTTTTTATATAATCTGTCTGTGTCACATACAGCTTCTGGTTTTAGCTCACAAAGGCATTTCTTAGCCAGATAACTATCCCAATACTCACATCTAAAAAATGTTTTCAGAATTGTATGTTTCACGCCTGACGCTTGAACTTACTTCTGTCCAGGGCCTGAGCTGGAGACCGGACCCAGTGCCTCCCCTGAGACAGCCTTCGAGTCAGTCCTGACGCGGCATCTAGCGCAGAGGAACCTGGGACGCAGACCTGCTCACCTTCCTCCCCTCCTTTTTCTTAAGTACAATGTACCACATGAACGCAAAACGTTTTTCTACCACGACGACACCCAAAGATACGTGCACTTACACAGAACTGAAGTGACTGAGAAGAACAAACATTTACTAGGATGCAGACTTCCTGGCAGTAACGGAGCACTTACCCATTCCCCTTTAACCTCCACCAGGAAAGCAAAGGTTTGAAAGCAAGGCAAAACAGACGTTTAATGTCTTATTCTTACATAAAGTCTAAACTCTATTCATCTAATCTAGCTGGAAGTTAACTAGCCAATTTAAGGAAAAGGACTCAATATTATTGTAAAAACATTGTGTTTCAAAAAATTAACAATATTTTCTTACTGAAATATAAATCTGTAACATTCCCTTATTGTAACATTTGTAACACATCCTTATCTCAAGGAGAGAACATTAATTTTCTGCACCTTGTGTTGCAACAAAATCCAATTACAAAAACATTAGGCTTTTTTTAAACTGCACTAAGACAACTTTGGAACAAGGTCCTATCTGATGTCGCATACAGGCTTCATAATTTCTAGATTCCTGCTCTTGTACGGTATTATAGAATTCACAACTAATGCACTTTAAAAGGCAGGACACTTCAGGTTTGGGGCAGTGTGGGTAAGGGAGCTCCAGGCCATTAGAAAACACGGCGTAGCAAGCAGGAGAAGGCGGAGAAGCTAGAACCCCGGCCCCGGGCACTGCCGCTCAGGCCCAGAGAGGTGCCCGCTCCCTGGGGATGCCAGCCCTCCCTGCACGGGAGCGAGGCCGGCACCCAGCACATGCAGGCACTCACAAACCGTGTGCCGAAAGCACTGGAATGTACCTGAAGGCACACCCAATACCGAAGTGTCAGTAAGATTCTGGGCCTTTGGCCTTGACTCCCCTATATCCAGCCCATAATTAGAGAAAAAGTGATCAAGAAAATGGGAAAAGGGATCGACTTCTCTGTTCTTTCCTTATATTTTGGCCCATTAAGACCATGTATTTTACGCAGAGACCCCGTGCACACACACAGAATGCATGAGTAATAGCATGGCACCCCTCTGTACTTCCGAGACATGGAGTCCCGGCCCAGGGAGCGTTCGTCTCGGTTCCGCAGTTGGGTAGTTCTGGCACGGCACCAAGCCACCGCCCTGTTCGTGATGCTGCCAGGAACGCGGAGCTGAGCCGCCTCTCAGACTCCTGTTCTTAGGGTGGTAGCTAGATGGACAGCTAACCTCTCTCGGAGAGTAACTGAGATCGACCACGTTGCTATGTTCTTCCTCAAACTGGCTCCGTAGTTTTAGTTGCAATCATGAGATTACATTTAATTAAGAACCCCGATTAACTGTATTTAATTCACTCCTCTTCACTCAATTCAAAGTTTACACAAAGGGAGAAAAAGATGCTTTTGACCTAAAGACACAGAAGTTACCATTGGCAATTATAAAAAATAATGTTACAGTATTTTGCATTTAAAGCTTAATTATTAAGGACTATTCATAGTATGTAAGTAGTAATCTCAACTCAGAAATTACCATATCATTACAGATTTAAAACTAAGCTAACACTGCAATACAAACCCATTTTCCGTCATAGCTCTACCTTAAAGTGATGTCCATAAATTCTGAACGCCTTCTTCCAATGGACTAGAAAAGGGAGAAGAATGAGCCTACACTTCAGAAGCCCAGACGCTGGATAACCGGACGTCACCTCCGCTGATGGCTTCACAGTGTCTAGCGAAGTCCGCACGGGGGACCGGCTAGTCGTGAACGGAAACCGCACGTCCCCGGAGCCGTTCTTACCATGACTATGTCTCCCGGCTGGATGGTGATCTCATCATGACTCCTGGACTCAAAGGGGTACAGCGCTCGGTAATACACCACCTTCACGTGCTCCTGTGCGGAGATGGTGAGCGGGCCTTTTTCTGTTCACACAGGAAGGGGGGTGGGGCAGAAATGGGAAAAATAAAACATTACACAGAACACAAATGCGTGACGACAAGCCGAACAACTGACACCCCTCCACCGCCTGCCTCAACACCCGAACAACCCCGCCCACGCCAGGGGCTTCCAGCACAGGTACCGGATGCCAAAGGGAGCCGACCCCGATGTCACACCGCAGCCCCACCGGAGAGTGTCAGTGGAGCCTCTACGCAGAGGTCGCCCCGGCACCACGTGCAGGGAGGCTCAGGCCCCCGCGTGGCGCCCTGGGATACGCGCCACGGCCCCGCCCCGCCCAGGGGGTCCAGCCCAATGAAGTAGTCCCAGCGGGGCCTGACGTCTGGGTGAGCCGCAAGAAAGTCCGTTCGGGAGAGGGCAGAGCGGCACAGCTCTCCACACGAGAAGAGGTGGGAACGGGGCTGGTGAGGCCCCACAGGCAGTCCTATAAAACCCAGGGGCCTGTTTCACCAGAAGACTTACTATGACCGATAACCCCTGGTGCAGTCAGGGGAAGAGCCCAAGGACGGGTCCCGGAGGAAGACAATTTAGATTTTAAGTGAAATAAAACTCTAAAAATGCATGCGAGCAGAGGACGGTTTGGATTCTGGTTAGCGATGGCTAATCACAGCCCCCTAAACTGCTTCACCCAAACACTCTGACACGCACCCACCCTCTCCGGAAGCAGAAAGAGGAAGGTGCTAGGGCGCTGTGGTCTGGGAACTGGCTGCTGTGCAAACTTTCCCACTGACCGAAGGAAAAAGTCCTTACGCTAGGAGGAAACCGAAGGAACTTTAACTGCCTGAGATCAAATCATGGAAAAACGATCCTCATATCGGAGCAGCATGAAACCATCTATTTGCCTTCAGACGGCCCAGCGCTCCGGTGCGGATCCGAGGACTTCCTCCTGGGGCGCGTGCGCTGTCAGGCGGGAGGGCAGCGGCCCCAGCTCGGAGCCCGCACTCCCAACCCCCGCCCACCGGGCCGCGGGAAACAGGCCTTTCAGGAACGGTGTGCTTCTGTCTTTTCTGTCAGTATACCAGTAACAAGCATGCTGATGACCAAGCAAATAAAGTCAGCGCAATTTACTACACAAAGAAAGGCCATCACTTTGTTCGGCTGAGTAGAATCTGCAAAGCAGCACATTATACAGCCACATGAGAATTTTAAAAGTACATCCTACTTTGCATCTGATTATGAGGGATGTTTTCTAACAATTTCAAAGTTTTCCATTCATCGTTACTTAACGAGGAAACTTATGATCAAAGGGCAAACAACAGTCACACCCATCAAAAGGTGAAGGCCACGACCTCACGCAGGGCAGACTGAAGACAGCGAGTGTCACGTCGGTACAGGCTCGCGGGAGAGGTACCGCTTCCTGCTCTTGAGAGAGCCCAGGAATTCCCAGAGGAAATAACCAGAGAACGGGAGCGGCAGCGGCAAGGTCAGGACCTCCGCTGGAACCCAGGCGTCTGAGTGAGGCCCGGTAACGAAACTCACACCGTCGTCGGCCAAAGACGTCCGAGGCCAGTGTAACGGCAGCCACAGGGTGGCACGGCGGTGGCAGTTAAACAGAGCCTCATGACCTACAGAATGAGCAGCTGCGCTGTCCCCAAAAGAGGCCCGACGTTGTCACCTCTATTAATGTACTAGGGCAGGGCCTGACCACATGGGACATTCCCCAGAAGGGTGTGAGAGGGCAGATGACTTATTTGCTAGACCGCTTCAGCCACGAGTACCTGCAGTGGACCAGGGCGCGTGGACAGCCGGCTTAGCGGGTTCGTGGTGCTGCGGGAAGAGCCGGCCCAGCTTGTCCTGCACGTCCTGTCTGCCTCTGTCTTCGCCATCCTTCTTCCTCGCACTCTCCTCCCTTCTCAGTCTGTCCTCCTCAGGGAGCTTCCGTGGCCGCTGATGCTCGTCGCCGGGCTGCGCGTGCTCGAGGCACTGCCTGTCCCTCTCCTGAGCTCGCCTGTCAACGACACGCTTGATTACGGCCAGGACGCAACGCCAGGTGAGCACAAAAACCGCTCCACCTGGCCCGCAGGGTGCCCCAGACCTTCAGACAGAGGGCTCTGCATCGGTGAAACAAAGGCTCTCAGCGCCCCCGTTCTGGGTGAGATGACACCATGCGATTCAGAGAGACATGGAAAGCATTTCTAACGCAGCGAATCAAATGACCAGGGTAATATCAAAGACACGTCTCGATTCTAACACTGGTCTGTAACTGCAAAACAACTAAGTCATAACACATGTGGGGACATGGCTTCCACGAAGAGAAAGGACACCCCTCCCGAAGTGACCCAGCGCCCCAGCGAGTCCACAGGCAGTGGGGTGACTAGGGGCGCACTGCGTGCGACGCCCACACGGAGCTCCCCAGCACAAAGCTGAGAGCAGCACGTCGTTCTGAGCCCTTGAAATAGTGACCATCCATCATAAGCAGTAACTCCCGATGAGTTCACTGCATCTGACTTCTTCCTGTTTGGTTTTCAAAGCAGGTGACACAAAGAGATCATTGCAATTAAATGCAGGCCTCGGGAATTACCAAGCCATCAGCCTGGAACTCACAGGAAAAGACTGAGAATGCTTTTTCTCTTGTTCCGTAAAATTTCATAAAATCAGAAAATACTTTAAATGCATACTTTAAGGGAGGGAGAAATAGCAAGACAAACATTGATGTACGAGAGAAACACCAATCAGTTGCCTCTCTCACACACCCATCCAGGGACCTGGCCTGCACCCCAGCACGTGTCCTGACTGGGAATTGAACCAGCGACCCTCTGGTTTGCAGGATGATGCCCAGCCTGCTGAGTCACACTGGTCAGGGCTAAATGCACACTTTAAATGGAACTAACATGCACTGATAAAGACATGTTAGTAACACCACATCTATTAACTATGATCACCCTTGCCCTAGGTAGGCGGGGCCTGGCACGATCGCCCACATCAAGCAGGTGAAGAACATGAGGCAGAGATGCTAAACGGCTGTCCCACAGCCACACCCGCCTGGGGTTCCGTCCCGGAGTCCACACCCTGACCCACTGTCCTGTAACACGGCACTGCACAAAGGTCACCTCCTAGAATCAGCAAACCCCCACTGGAACACAATGCAAGCAAATAAAACTTTTATTCTCCATTTAAAAAATATTACGCTTATTTCTACTCTGTATCAATGGGAAAATTTAGTGCAGTAGAATTCTTTTTAACTTAAATATTTTACTTACAATTTTTATTTTTAGAGAGAGGGGAAGGGAGGGAGACAGAGGGGGAGAGAAAGACCAGTGTGTGGTTGCCTTTCACACCCCCAACTGGGGACCTGGCCAACATCCCAGGCCTATGCCCTGACTGGGAATCAGACGACCCTTTAGTTAGCAGGCCAGCGCTCAGTCCACCGAGCCACACCAGCCAGGGCTTACATACAATTTTTAAACCGTCTTAAGAGAGCAGAAAAAAAAAATTTGGAGCAATAGAGGTGGTTAATTGTTAATCATGACAACAACAAAAAACCACAATAAAATCTGCTTTAACATTTTCTTCCAATAAGGTCGGTCACCATTTACAGGGCATAGCCATAGTTTCTCAAGTTACATTCTGGTACTACTTATCACATAGCCATAAGCACAGAATTTAACCTTCCTGTATCACAATATTTTGTATTATTTCTACTCTGCAGGAATGTGAAAGCTCAGCGCAGCACAGGCATGAGCACTGGAGGCATTTTATAAACTCTGAAGGTAAGAAAGGAGGAGTTAATCAGCACCTCCAAGGAATTAATCCTTGCTACATAACCCTAACCCGACTCCCTGGGAAGCCATAAAACTGTCCTTTAAATTGGTTTGGGACCCTACCCACCCACCCATTGGCACGGAAACAAACAAACAAACAAACAAACATGCCCAAAGCAGCAGACCCAAAACCCCTGGCAGACCCGCGATCAAACACACGCCCCGCTCCGGGCAGCTGACCTGCGCGCGGCCCACTGAGGTCGGCAGCCTACCTGAATGGTCTGCTTCTCCATCCCTTCAGTCTAATTCCGATAACCACGTTTTACAATTTATACTATATCGTGGGGATATTGGGTCATTTTTGTTTCTTAGTGTCTAATTTACTTTTATTTATTTGTTATTTGATCAATAAATTACAATGAAGTATTTTTTCTATTACCATTTAGTCCCCTCACAACCTCCTCCTTGCTTAGTGCCTAAAATTAATAAAGTTTAAAAAGCAAATATCCAATGACAAAATCAGATACACCAGAAGTTTAAAAATGTCTACAATCTACTGCAGAAAGTTATGAATTAAAACCACGAACACAAATATTCAAACAGAAACAAGTCTGAATCCTAAGCAGCAGCAGCAAATGATGGCCTTCTGTACTCAGGGTTAATCTGCCGTTGAAGGAAGAAGAAAGGAGAGTCTTTCTGGAGAAACCCTGGGTGGCAGCCCCCACCCCACCCCCACTCTGGCTGCCACTGCTATTAAAAGGCTGCGAACTGGACAAGTATTGTGGTCATTGGCATGCAAACGAGCACACCAAGTGTCCCAATTTCCTTGGATAATTCCATTTATCTGCATAGCAGTGACTTAGGTGAGCTCTGGGAACCAACCAAAAACTTCAGGGGTGCTTACGCGTGCAAACGTTTACACGCACGCACACACGCGCATGCACACACACGCGGGCACGCACACACGTATTTGTGCGGACACGCGTGCCCGGGGCTGGGGCTCACCCTGCTGCAGAAAGCCCCTGAAGAGGCCAGGCAAGGAGTAGCGCCTACTCGCAGTTCCTTCCACACGGGCCGCAAACCGCTGGGCGGACTCACCTCTGGGCCTCTTCCTTTTGTTTCTCCAGGTCGGCGGCCCTTCGCTGCTGTTCTTTCTGTTTCAGCCTTTCAGCCTCTGTGGACTTTTGTTTCTGGAACTGCTGCTTATTATGCATTTCTCTTAGCTCCTGTGAACAGCAAAGACCAGGTGACGCATGAGGCGACCGGCACCGCCACGGTCTGTCTGCGAGCACGCGGCATTCACAGTGGAGAAGCCTGCGCACCCGGGAGGTAACATTTCAGACGTGAAAGATGCCAACCGGACAGGCCGACAAGGCCGGTCTTCGAAAGCTGAGCAAGACGCCACGGCAGCCAGCCACCCACCCACAGGGCATCACCTTCCCCGAGGGGCCAGTGAAGGGCGTTAGAAGCTACACTGCTCGAGACTCAGCAGTAATACGATTGTTTTAAGACGTAGTGATGATCGCAAATGAAACGCTGAGATCTTTCTGATGATGAATCCACACCAGCCTCTACTGGCTCTGAAAATACACGCATCCCTGCTCATTCTATCTCCATTGAAACCTCACCTCCTTCTGCTACGCTGCCTGCGAGCAAAGGGACATGCCTCTGCCCCACCACCTGCCTCCCCCCGCCCAGGGTCCGCCTGTCCCCGCGGCACCTCTTTCAGAGCGACTTTCCTTACTGAAGCCATGCGTGAAGTTCCCGGCGGCCGCGCGCGGACACAGCAGTCGAGCAGAACGTAAGAAGGGATGCTTTCAGTATCACCGCCTCGGACCCCATCTCCCCTCTGGGATTCGGCCCCAGGAACAACGGGGACTTCCTCCACAGGCTACGGCAAATACCGCTCACTTTACAGCGTGTCAAATACTCAAGTCAGAGGTTTAAACGGTTACAGATACCAAGAACAAAGACGTGCCGGCCAAGGGGAAACTCCGGGATTCCACGGGAATCAGATGGTCACTATCAAGTTCAGTCACCAGAACGCCTCCTAGCGCGTCAACAGTAATCCAGTGAGTTGAAGTACCCAGCAGAGCCAGTAGTAGGTTTCCAGCTGACTTCTTGGTCTGACCAACTAGGGCTGGTCCCACCAGTGGACAGCCCAGCGGTCTACGTGGTGAGATTTAAGAACAGAGACCTGCCCTGTGCGCTCTCTTTTTGCTCACTGGCAAGTTCACATAGATAGGTTTCTTCCTGCTTTAAGTTCCGACCTTTAGGTTCATTCGGAGGTTGAGCCACAAGGACAGAGAAAGTATCCGTAGAAGATCAGTGTTAAAATGCACTTATTCCTCAAGAACAGCCGAGCGTTACACTAACCTTTTCCTACTCGCTAGACGGTTCTTAATAAAAAGTTTACATACCATGAGTGACTTTGAGAGGTCCAAAAGTGATCACTGAGACATGAGAAAAAGTTTAACTGGAGATCAGGAGGTCAGTGGGAAAGAAGTACTGGGAGACAGGGGCTGGACGGAGGGAGGCACCAGAGAGGGGACAGGAAGGGGCTTCAGCGGGCAACCAGCAGATGAGACCATCTGGGCAGGGGACAGCAGGAGGCAGCGACTCTGTAAGGCACACACTGGCGACCTGTTCCCCAGGGCAGCAGCCCTGGGCACCTGACTTCCAAATGATGAAGGGTACCTGGGGCAGGAGTTCAGCTAAGGATGGGGCATGGAAGGCCGAGGATGGAGCCTCACTCTGATGGTTTAAAGTTCTGGGAGGCACCAAAACTGACACCAGGAAAGAGAATTCGATTGTGGATTATCTTTTTCACCGCCACACCACGGGGTGTAAAACTTGAATGTGTTCAGAATTCAGCAGTATTGCTTTTCATAGGAATTTGGAATCAAGCACAAATAGTATTCTCTAATAACATAAATAAAAAATGTGATTAATATTTTGAATTTGATATTCCAGAAATAGATAAAACGGCCCGGTTCCTGTGGTTGGCATACTGCGCACCCTTGGCTCAAGTTAACAAATATCTCCGCACGAAGAGGCAGAGCGCCGCGGAGTGACGTCACAGCAGCTTCCCCGTGCTGAGAGAGAGGCCCACGGGTCGGCGCCTGCGCAGACAGGGTGCCAGCCCTTCTACCGTGAGCCCAGAGCGAACGCCCTTTAAACGCAAGGGTAAGAAGTGACGGAAAGATTCACTCTCTTTCCTACTTTAAAATTTCATCTTCAACCATAAAGAAAGTCTTAAACAGAAAGAATACTTCACAGACACAGACTACAACTAGAAGGTATGGAGCTGGGAACAGAGGCCTGGATCGTAGCCCCCAGGGCCTGATGTGGTCAGACACTGAATCAGGGCAGCTGGCCCGCAGGTCTTCTTTTAGCTTGAAGGTCTGTTAAGTCCTTAGACGATGTTTCATTATAAAAAAGTTTATTCTTTGTTTCAGCGCCTCTTTTACTTAGGGTTTTATTCTTATTGCAGGAATAAGCCAAAAAGGTGTAACCAGTAAGCAAGGTAAGTCTGAGCTGAAATTCAGTACAAAGGACCAGGAGATGACAGGAGAGGAATAACATTTCAGCCTGATGGTCAGGGACCTGCTTAGGTATTTAAAATGAAAAGCTACTTTTTCCAGGAACAATGCTTCTGCAGGTAGAGCGATACTGAAAATACCCACCAGCAGGCGCGGCACGAGCACTCGCCACCGGGGTGGACACTGGCCTTGCTGCACCACGCGCCGGGCGGGCCCTGGGTGCAAATGCAGGCTTTTCTTTTCATCGAAGAATTACATGCACATTTCCTTCCCGCCCTGCACTATGGCCACTGGATGCTGAATTACAGACGGTGATCATGACACAGAGCCAAACCATCTGGAAGTGAAACGAGCAGCGCGTGAGGAGGAACTATGAAGTGAAAAGCACACCCTGACGGCGCGGCTCAGTGGGCTGAGCATCACCGCAAAGCAAGGGGTCGCCGGTCCAGTCCCCAGCCAGGGCGCACGCCTGAGCTGCGGGTTGGGTTCCCGGTGGCGACATGTACGAGGAGCAGCAACCAGTTGATGTTTCTCCCTCACATCAATGTTTCTCTCTCTCTCGCTCCCTTCCCCTCCCCCTAAAAAATAAATAAATAAAATGAAAAGCAGTAAGAAGTGAATTTAAAGAATCTACGGAAAAAAATCATGCTAATGAGACAGTTTAAACAACAATTTTAGAAGTATCAAATACAGGGAAGAAGGTATTTAAAATTCTAAAGCACATCTGTGTTTCAGTACAGCAGCATCACAGGGCAGGCTGAGCCTATTCGGAACCGTCCGAAGAAGCTGCAGCTCCAAGCACCTCCGAGGAATCTCAGCGTGCCGGAGCCGTCAAAGAACAGATGTCAAACGCGGCAACAGACGGCTCTGGCGTCTCAGGATCGAGGCTCAAAGACTGCAGTGTCTTTCTGTCGCTCCCTTCACCCAGTCTGCTGGGACACACCATCGGCTGTAAGACGAGATGACGTGAACAGGCGGGCATCCGTGGTCTTCTTCCCTTGTCTCGGACGTCAGGGTTTAAGATGGCATGAACCAAAACACGCAGACAATTCACGATTCTTAAGCTGGTAACTGTTTTCAAAAGTCAAACTTACGAGGAGGCAATCTATGGAACACAGGTATACGTACCAAAGGCCAGGGGGTGACTTGCCTGCCAGTGCCTGACAAGGAACTCAAGCACAATGGTGGTTATTTAAGAATGTCCTTTGATTTCGGGGAAGACATTTTTAAGGAGACAAATCAATCTGGAGTCATTAAATTCTCCATTTAGGAAACGAAAGACATATTGGGAGAAGTAGCTGAGAAAAACTTCACGCAAATTTGACCAACTTCTCCTGGTGGTCAACCTCATTAAAGTGAGCCTGAAAATCTGTTACATCTCATCACGATTATTTCTCTATTACAACTAAAATAAAAACAGACCCAGTAGAAATTACTAAGACTCAAAACCCAGTATCTCACTGGCGGCTCTTCCCGTAACTGCCTAATGTTTTCTAACACCACGACTTACTGTATGTTGTTCAGTAACTCCGTTCGGTAACACGACAACTCATTTCTCGGCTGGACATTTCTCTAACAAGATGGTACTGAGTGTACAACTTCATTGACTTTTCTTCTGTGAGTTCTATTCACAGGTATGGTATGTTTTACATTAGATATAGTGTACAATAATTTAATACTATCTCCTAAAAAAGTATAACACCCTTCTTAGGGAAAAAAAGAGATTATTAAACGTGCATCCAAGAAGTTTTAGCTACATGTTACAAACAAAAATACGAGAAAAATAAAACTCCTGTAAAATGTGTAGTATATATAAATTAAGATTTTTATCACCAATAATATCTACGGAATTGTACAATACTGCAGTTTCTGAACTAGGGTCTGTGAATTAGCTCTGGGTCCATAAACACCATTGAACTGCATGCAAAATGGGGTACACGGGCATTTTTCCGGCAGAGAAGCCTTTGATTCCCAAAGGGGATCTCTGATCAAACAGATTATGAACCACAATAAGAAAATGACTGGCAAATAAAGATTCTGTCTTGTGTTAAGATAAATGACAATCAGCTTGCTTTTAACTTTATTCCTTCAACTGAAGAGGAAGTCACTTATTTCCCCTAAGGAATTAAGATATTATCACCATAAAACATCTTTGGCCATCTATGGCATACAGTCCAAGTATTTCTAAAGCAATATGCTTGACAAATTAAATACTCAAGAAGGTAAACCTCACTGGTATGGCTCAGTGCTGGCCTGAAAATCACAGGGTGGCCGGTTCGACTCCTGGTCTAGGGCACATGCCTGGGTTGTAGGCCGGTAGGGGACACGTGAGAGGCAACCACACATTGATGTTTCTCTCCCTCTCTCCTTTACCCTCTCTAAAATATAAAATAAATAAAATCTTAAAAAAAAAGATGCCCTGAGAACATGGCTCACCTTCAAGTTTACTAAAGCCAGTTTTTCCATGGCTTTGCCAGGGGCACAGAATCACCTGATTTAAAGGCTGTTTCTTCACCAATCCACAAGAACCTGTGCACCCCAATGTTCATAGCAGCACAATTTACAGTAGCCAAGTGTTGGAAGCAACCTAGGTGCCCCTCAGTAAATGAGTGGATCAGAAACCGATGGTACATTTACACAATGGAATTCTATGCAGCAGAAAGAAAGAAGGAGCTCCTACCCTTCGGGATGACAGGGATGGAACTGGAGAGCATTACGCTAAGCGAAATAAGCCAAGTGGTGAAAGACAAATACCATATGATCTCATCTATAAGTAGAACCTAATCAACAAAACAAACAAACAAGCGAAATATAACTAAAGACACTGAAATAGAGAACAGGCTGACAGTGACCAGAGGGGAGAGGGGAGGGAATTTCAAGGGAAAAGGGGAAGGGTTTGCAGGAACAAGTATAAAGGACACATGGACAAAAACAAGGGGGGTGGAAACGGGAGGGAGGTGGGGAGGGCTAGGGGGGTGGGCTGGGATGGGAGTAAAAGGCAGAAAACTGTACTTGAACAATTAAAACAATAAAATAAATAAATAAAAGCTGTTTCATTTGGAGCTAGAGAAACTCACAAATAGATGTATTATGTGAAGTGGTATTACTTGAAATGTAAAGAAGCATCCATCTGAACAATAGGAGGGGATCCCTTTTCATATGCATTACTTTGTATAAATGCTTGTAAAGAGAGAAAAGTAGCAATAAGGGGTCTACCAAAGAGCAGCAGGTATGGAAATTTACTGCTAATCTGGTTGTGTAACTCTGCTTCTGGTTTTTGCCTCAGGCTGTCTCAGAGAGGAGATACAAAAACAAACACACCCTAATTACCTGAAGTTCATGAAGGCGATGCTATAAATCAAAATAAGGACCCATCTCTTACATTTATAGTAATTTTTAGTGTTCATATTAAATTGACCTCATAGAAAGTCGATCTAGGTGCCAGCATCAGAAACATCGGGTATTATTTTGTCTAAACCTCATACCTACAGAGAAGTGCTTTTATAGAAATAAACACCACTTATTTCTCACCCAGGGATATTAAGTAGCACAAAATATCATAATTTTTATAAGGCCTTTTGAGTCTTAAATTACAGTAACTTATCCAAATAGTTGGTGGTAAAATAAATTAAAGCTACTTTTACAAGCCAATCACCAAACCCAATGAGGACAGGGAACTTGTATCTGTGTGGAAAAATCTGAAAAATAACTAAGTATTTCAAAACATAGAAACTGTGCCAAAATCAAGGTAAATTGATACTCTATTTACCACAAAATTATAAAATTTATTCATTCTTGATACATTAGAAGTAGGCATACAAAAAACACATTGATTGGTTACTTAAATTCCAAGAAGGGGTATACTAACATTTAAAGAAATATTTAAATGATGTTACTTCTAAATCTGAAGTCAGGCCCCGGCTGGTGTAGCTCAGTGGATTGAGCACGGGCCTGAAAACCAAAGGATTGCGGTTCGATTCCCAGTCAGGGCACATGCCTGGGTTGCAGGCCAGTTCCTGGCAGGGGACACACGAGAGGCAGCCACACATTGATTTTTCTCTCCCTCTCTCCTTCCCTTTCCCTCTAAAGATAAAATAAATAAAATCTTTTAAAAATAAAAATAAAAAAATAAATAAGTCGATAGCCAACCAAATGGAAGTCCGGTTCCCCAGGGCACAGGCTGGCAGCTGATGCACCCTGGGTGCCCGGGACAGCCGGAGAGGAACTCACTGAGGCCTGCGGGTGTGGGTCAGGAAATGGGGGGGGGAAGGGAACAGAAAGAGAACAGAGCTAAGAAATCATGCCCGGCAACAGGAGCAGCTAATTGAGAATCTTCTCTCATATCACCAGAAAGAGAAAAATGACTATTTTGTCCTGAAAAATCTGAGTTTTCCCAAAATATCTTAGCTTTATTTACAAGGCAATGTCCATCCCATTATTTTAAATGCATGTCATTCTGAAGAGCACAACCATCAGAGGTTCGGCTAGCCCACTGCTATGGCGCAGACTCTAACACATGGCATCTGTTAGCTATTTTGAGTCTTGGGAGTGTTCTGATTATTTTTCTACATTCAAGGAGTCTGTGTAAAGTTTCTGCATTCACAAGTTGCTGAATGAGAGAGAATTTTATTACTTCTGTGCAAAAGAGGTCTTTTCAAAAACGATCATACAGATAAAAATAAAATGGAATCTTGAACGAAATAAGACAGTAAACCATGGAACGGCCAAACGTGATTCCGCCGATGAGAGAGCAACGCTGCCACGTGCATTCACAGCGACTCCTCCGGCTGCCTCCGCACGCCCTCTTTCCGGAGTTTTCCTTTCCTCACAGTCTCCCTTCGCATGCGTTCCCCCCAGCCTCTGTTCTGCTCTGCAGTTCTCTCTCCGGCTCTTTCCTTTTCTCCTGCTTGCGAAACATTGTGCCTTTCCTGCCTTCACGATGGATGAGCCCGCCACGAGTGCAAGTGTCTGAAACCAAGAGCACGCGAGCCGCAGCCAAGCCAGGAACCGTCGTCACTGCGAGCGGCTTTCTCATCCCAGCAACGAGGTTCCTCGGAGCAATTTCTAGGACGTGTATAACTATAGGCAGAACTTTTGTTTCTAACAGCCTCTTACGTGTAATTTCCCAAGTATATTAAGGAATGTAATTCTTAGTTCTGAGTCTGTCCTGAATATTCAAACTTTGCTAAGAAATAAAACACTGCCCGCTTTGCAACAGCACACTGACGGTAACGCTGCTTCGGATGGAATTGCGCACACGGCCGCAGCTGATCGCTGGGCAGTCTCCTCCATTCCTGCGGCCGAGTGGCAAATTCAGTGACCCGCAAGGCTTGTTTTCAAGACGAGACTACAGTATACAGTGCATCACCCAGCCTGTAACTAGGAATTTCCACCATCACACGCACGATCCGTCAAGCGGAAAGATTTACTCATATGTGACAACTAATAATAACTAGTGATTATTAACTCTTACAAAGAAAGCTTGGCATGCAGTGGTCGGTGCTGTCTTCGACACTGAGCACTCATCTGTGAGGGGAAACTGAGGCACAGAGCTAGAGGTGGCTCATCGTTCTCGGCCTGGGAAGGGTGTGCGTTGTCTGCGCAGGGCAGAGGACCTTCAGAAAGAAGTCTCAGCGGACGGCGCAGCCCAGGATGAATGCCAGGCCCTGCAACGCTGCCTCCTCCACGGCCACAGACCGGAAGACAGAAACGCTCGGCCGGAAACACCCTTCCCATCGGCACCGGTCCGGCACAGTGACGAGGCAGGTGCCAACGAGGTCTCAATTTTTCAACATGAAACACAACAGCCGGTCTCTGCAGGATGGATCCTCTTTACTTGGCATCCATCCAACGAAGCCTTGAAAGCTACAGTTATACTTTATGCTGCTGCTCTACATAATGAAGACATTAAAACACAGACCTTTCAGGCTACCGGCACCAAAGAAAACTGTCACAGAAACTAGGTACATTGCCAAGGGCAAGGTGATGTAAGGGGCTACTGTCCAAAAACCCCGGTAATGTTACTTGATACCTGTTAGAACCATAATTTTATACCTATAGCTAAGCACCGTGTGTAAGAAAAACAACTATCAAAACACCTCTGCGCTGTTTAGACACATTCTCCAAAATATGTTGAGTTTTGATTTTCCTGTAAAATTAGGTGAAAAGAGTCACAGAGAATCAATAATTGATGTTTCTAAACATATGAGAAGGCCGCTGACTTTGCAGCATGATAAAATATTTGCTGCACATAGAATGCATTTTAAAAGCAGAAAATTACGATAAACAAATCTAACACACTGAGCTAAAACTACTCTAAGATACATTAATTCATGTAATAATTACTAACAAAATCAACTATTTCTAGTTTAGTTACTGGTTGCCTGTTTCTTCGATCTTCAAAAAGCTAAACTTTACCGTTCGCAGGAAAACACAGCATAAACACGAGAGCTGCCGATCGAGGGGTGCCCAGCACCAGCGCCTCGGCATCTCGGGGCGCTACCGTCGCTCTCCTCTCCCCCACCCCTCCCCGTCCACAGACGGACGAAAGCAGAGTTTATGTGCTACAGTGAGACTCCTGCTAACTTTCTCAAGTAACTCTTGATTTGGGGTGATGAATTAGAAAAACGGACATGTGTACCTTGGGTAATTTTTGGAATATAAAAATATCACACCTACAAGGTGAATGTCTATTAAAATGCACAAACAATAGCCTTTTCTGAAAGGAAAGAATGAGCCCCAAATGTCTCTTCTCTGAGAGCAGAAAGAAGTGTAACGGCCTGGGACTCCAGAGACCTCATGTCCTGTGGCCCTGACTCTGGAGCCAATGGACAGCTGTCCAGAACTGCAAATACGCTTCTATTTCTAATATGTTGCTACCTATAGGAAACAAATACCTGTTATTAATCTGACTACAAGTAATTTCTTCCCTTTAACTAATGACTTGAGAAGTTCCATCACTGGCTACCAAACTTTGGTGAGGAGGCAGGAGTGTAATTCCTCCTGAATTGAAGAAAAAGGAGGAGACCCTCAAAGGAAGAATTAACCTGAAGAAGGCATCTGGTAGGAAGAAGCAAATCAGATTCTATGTGTTTTTATTTTAAAAGGAGAAAAATGATACAATGTTCTGGACATGACTTTGAATGTGCATCAAAACAAGGAAATGGCTATTTCAAACAGTTTTGTACCAAAGAAACACGAGCACTGGTTTTTGCCGAATTTAATCCTCATTTACGGAGCAGCCACTGAACACAGTTTAACGTTCTGGTCAACTCATTGAAAGTGCTTCACTCTATAAGCTGTTCTCCAGCATCACCGTACGAGCCGATAGTGAGTGAATGACATTTTCGTTTTCTAGGTGAACAGCCTCCATGAATACAAATAAAATTGCTGAGTCCTAATTCCTTTTCTACACTCTCCAGCAGGTTTCCTTTCCAGAAGGGGAAGGTTCGTGACACAGCAGATCGCCACCACAGAATTAGATGTGCGGCGGGGTGACCCACACCCCCGCGGACTGCCGGGAGGCAGGAGTCACATCGCGGTGCTGGCGTGGGAGCGGCGAAGGCCGGGCGCAGGCAGGAGAGGCAGCTGAGTCCCAGGGCAGCGCGGGCTCCCAGCTCCGTCTTAAGGGGAAAGTACCGCTGCTAACGAACCCCACCCTGAAGGCAGACACAACATGCTCGGATTCTGCACCGCTGCCACGACAAAGGAAGTAGGCAGGAGATACCCAAGAAACCAAATCGTAAACTTGCCTCTAGGAAAATTATAAATCCTTTGATTCTTCACTTTAGCTGTTTCTGTTTTGGTTTCAACAGATTTAAGAGGAATAACAGAAATAAAAACTATAAGGCAACATAACTTTCAGCCCTTCGAATGGGCTGTTAAATAACAAAACAATATAGCTACATTGGCTTATGATTTTTTTACTCTCCACATTAACTTAAATTTAAAGTAGTAATGGAAAACCAAAATAAAAAATTAAGACATAAAAAATGTTCTCATTAAAAAGCTAAGAACACGTATCTGAAAAAAGGGCTGGCGGAATGAGATCCAAAATAAGTGTTCGGAGAAGCCCCTCTAATCCCCAAGGCAGCATCAGTGCGTGGAACGCAGTCAGAGCGACTCACTCCACATTTCAAGGGTGTTCTCCTCAGCAACGGCAACAGCGACCGAGCAGCCAACGCGATCTACTCATCATCTGGGTATTCATTAGTCAAAAACCATCCATCACAGTATCACTTTCCAATACGTGAACTGTGTTTTGAGAATCACATTTCTAAAAAGAGAACTCTTCAGATTAAAGCAGAAGCCTGGACTGCTGCCTGGGTTCAGAAGAGAGCTGGAAACTTAACGGCTCATATCTCAAGAACTGCTAACAAGCACCACACACTGCACACAATGTCACACTCTTTTTGCTTAAAATAGCAGCACATCACAGTGAGACGAAGAACCTGCAGCTGCGCTTCCCACACACCACACCACATGCACTCAAACATGCATAGGCATAGAACACACATGCAGCACACGTGCACGTGCACACATGTGCGTGTGCGCGCACACACTGTGTGAGCACGAGAGCAAAGTGAAGAAAATCACTGAGTTGGCTCAAATAAATTTCCCCTAAGAGCACTTTCCTAGAATTGTACAAGTGAGAAAAGTTCATTACCTATTATTATTCTGGGAAAAAAAGAAAGGCACAAATATCTCCAACTCAGATGACTAGACATTTGGCCCGGAATCTCAATGCAAAGGTCAACTGAACATGTGTTACGCTGGTTGGTGAGCCTTCGTGAAAGCCCCCTCGTTTATGGAGGAGCCGCGTACAATCCGAAATGTAAAAACGAACTGGCACCCGCGAGCGGTGGCCGCGTCAGCGGCCCTGCCGCGCATCCGTCTTTCACCGGACCCCACGTGTCTGCGCCTCCGCCCTTTTGTCTGTCGACTATGTCAAGTCAAACTCCAAAAGCTGGGCTGCAAAGTCTTCAGCTCTCCTGTGTTCTTGGGAGACCACTAAAAAGGGACTCTTCGCTTCTAAAACCATGAATTGGTCTGCCTGTTCTTACCGTCAGGGTTGTCCTTGGATGCAGGTCTTTATTTCGTTACCTCTTATTTTAAAGTTTTATTGTTCAGTAGAGTGATTGCCTTGTCTCCGGCCAGAGGAGGTGGATGGTTTTGTCACGTTCACACAGCGAAGTTCAGACAGTGCCAGAGCTCGTGGGGATGGGGGGCGGGTTACCACGTCCTTGCTCTGCTCTGGGTGTTCAGGGTGACCACACCCCCCACCTTAAGAGCACTGGCTCGTAGTGAAAGCACACTGCAGGCAGCTGGGCCATCACTACCACTGGCGACCGTGTCGTTGAGATTTAAGTAGATGGTGGAATTTTTGGTCATTATGTTCTTATAAAAATTGGATTTTACACTTTCCCCAAATAATTTTATTTTCTAGTTTAAAATCTTTTAGTTTTGGCTAACTTAGCTTTTGTAACTAGGAAAAAGCAAAACTCCTGTTTTCTTTTTCTTACTAAAAATAGAAACAAATTAGGATGCGTATTTGAGACGCACGTGGGGTCCGGTGAAAGACAGGTGCGCGGCAGGGCCGCTGACGCGGCCACCGCTCGCGGGTGCCAGTTCGTTTTTACGTTTCGGATTGTACGCGGCTCCTCCATAAACGAGGAGGCTTTCACGAAGGCTCACCAACCAGCGTAACACATTTTTCTGCCTGGGATTAAATATCAACTAATCGTCTAGCTGGTTAGGAAAATCAGAGGGCAGGACATACGTGCGGGAAGACGCAGAACAGTTACCTTCAGCTGATTATTGAAAATATCAATCTCCTGTAGTTTTGATCTAGTTTCTTTCTCAACTTCATCCAGTTGGTCTCGGAGCTGCTGACGAGCTAGTTCTTTTGCTTCCAAGGCTCTTTTGAGTGTAAGAAGTGAATCTCCTATTTTAGGAAGACATTGCAAGATAAGAAAAACAAACCAGCAGTGAGGAAAATGGTTTTTAACATTCTTTCAGGTAAGGAAATTCCTATCAGTAAAAAGCAGGACGGGCATATTTAAAATAAACACCTACTGTGCAAACTGTTTTGCTGAACTTGCTTTAACTGGTCACTGAGTATCTGTTTTTCTGGAATAAGCCTTCCGAGCATCTGCTGGGACTCCTGGGAGGGAAGGAGGAAAACGACAGTGAATGATGGGAACACCGGGCCCGACCAGCCGGCGGGCAGGCGGACACCGCCGGCCTTCTGTTCCTCACGGGTGCCTCCAGCCCCATCCCAGGTCCTCTGGGGTGAAGCTGCATTTAATCACTAGTTAGAGAGATTCCTGTTTTCTGCCCAAGGAATTAACTGTTTGCCAAATGCTTTTCATTGAAGTAGAGTTAAGACAGTCATAGCTCCCTTGATATTTCTTAAATTTTTGTTGACTTACTGCCTATTAATAAGCTCTAAAAAATGTACCCAGTGGAAAAAACTGAAAGTGATGGATGATCTCGGCGCTGGGACCCAGCGTGACTGCAATGACCCTGTGGTTGGTGAACGGCCTCAGCAGCTGAAGAGAAACCATTCCATCCTGAACTTTGATACTTAATAGGGCTCAGCTGAGGTTTACCACGCACCTTAAGTTGAAAACACAAATCAAGGAGATTTTTAGCCACTGGAATCTTGGCGGCCACAGGTTTTCCCACCAGCTGGGACAGAGCTACAATTTTAACAAGGTCCACAGGAAGTCTCGAGCCAACTATTTTTTAGTTGACGTAAGAAAAAAAGCAAACCACGCGGTAACAGGGTACCGGGAGTTTTCATAGATGACTTGTCAGGCACTGTATTTGCTTAAGTTCAGCTGAAATTATCCTGTACAGTTTGTATACATTTCAGTAAAATGACAGCCTTTCCAGTGTATAATAAAGAATATTTAACTTCTATTTTTGCCTCAACTTTTAAAAGACCTCTACAATTGACTTTTGGTTGAAACAGGGAACTACTGTAAAATTCCCATCACAGGTTCAGTCCTCTGTGGAGCAGGCACCCTTAGCTATGGACTGGCTCGTGTGTCACAAATCCTTCTGTGCTACTTGTCTGAATAGTGGAGAGATTTATCAGCTTAACAGGGAGGACTTGGAAGCACCTTCTCATGTGAATAATCCACACACACCTTCCCCACCAAATCTGGACAACAGAGAATATACAAATCAGGCAGTTTTCCCAAAAAAGCCAACTGAGCTGCTCTGATCTTCCCTAAACTGAGGCCAGGCCACGTGCCCAATAGCAGGGTTTCTTTTCTGAACCAAAACCAACAACTAAGTACCAAGATGAAGCCTGGCGAGGGTCACTCAGATCGTTTTACTCAGACAGCCCGGGTTCCTGAAATAAGTCAGCGAGAAGGGCTACCCGGCTCATCTGCGCAACCAGCATCTGCCGATTCCAGTGAGGACAGGGAACCGGCGCGACCTTACCTGCTGCGTGCCTGGGCTTCCGCAAACTGTCTTCACCCCCCCACTCTTTCAGGACCCTGATTTGTGTTTCAGTTTCAATACATGAGCATGCTAAGTATCAGCCTCTAAGGAAAATGTGTTTGGTCACAGAGCATTTAGTGAGCTAATACATTTTCCAAGGGAGTATTTTATGGAACTTATGATAAAGAGTTAATGAAAGACTTACAAAGAGAGCTGGAACATAGAATATACTTTTAAAAAGTGTGTGCATATTTTTAATATTTTCAAACAATTCCTAGCAGTGAACATCTGATGCATTCGCCTTATGTCACACCCCAATATCTCCTTTCGATTAGGACTTCAAAGCGCATGAAACAGCGTGACAGAAATGAAGGAAAAGCACACAAATTTAGACAAATGATAGATTTCTGAAAGAAGCTGCAAAGGACGGACTCACCGACGCCATGAGTCAACTTGACCTGACTGATGTTTAGGGCCGCCCCACCCGACTACAAGGCAGTGCACATTCTTTCGAAATGACACGAAATATTCACCAAAACAGATCGTATGCTGACCCATCCAGCAAGTCTCAGTAAAGTTAAAAGGATTAAGAAGGACTGAAATCAGAGTACGCTCACAGATCATAACAAATAAATCGGTAATCAGTAAAATAGCTGGAAAAAAAATCCAAGTATCTGGAAACCAAACAGCATAATTCTAAATGACTCATCAAAGAAAAAATGACGAAGGAAACAAAAAAGGTCTGGAACCGACATGAAGCCACAATGCACGAGGAGCCTGCACGCAGGGCCGTGGCCGGGCTGGAGGCGGCGGCTCACATGCCCCCCTCGGAAAGGAAGAGAGGTCCGCATCAGCGCGGGGAGCTCCCGCCTTATGAAGCGAAAAACACGCAAGTCAAACCAAAAATAAACAGATATAAGGAATAAAAAGCCTCGGTACGTGAAAGAGAAAACAAACACACCCCAGAGTGAAGTGACTGAGCAAAAAAGAAAAGACAGAGTAAAGAACGCATGGATACCGTCAGCAGCGTGGTGTGCGTGGGGCGAGCGGGGGGAATGGTAATGGAAACGTACACGGAGAAATGTAAACAAATCCCATATAACAAATGAACGTCCAGCTAGACTGACAGAGAGCGGGGAGGAAGAGGGAAAGGGAGCCGAGGAGGAAGAGGACGAGGTGGGGAGGGGACAGAAGAGGGCTTTTCGACGCCAGGATGGGAAGCAGGGGCACCTCTGCAGACACCAGCGTCCCAGGGAACAGCAGGAGAACGCTGCGAACAACTTTACACAAATAAACCTGGCTACTCGGGCGGAACGGATGAAGTCACTGAAGGACAGAAATTATCAAGAGATTCAAGAAGAAACACAAAATCTGAATAGCCTGTATTTTACTGAATAAAATTTGCAATTAAAAGGGCTACCACACAGAAAGATCTTAATCCACAAAGCTTCACTTGTGAATGCCATCAAAAATTCAAAGAAGAAACACCATTTCAACGCACACATTTTTAGAGAAAAGAAAACTCTCCCACTTACTCCGTGTGCAGTGCCCTGATACCAAACCTAGACAAGGACAGTTAACGTCACACTGAGTGGAGGGAGGCTGAACCCCTCCCTGCGAAGACCAAGACGACTCTCACCGGTTCTGTTCACAACGGTACTGGAGGCTGTGATCAACGCGGTTAAGGAAAAAAACACAAGAAATACTTAGGCATAAACTTCACAAAATATGTACAGGACTTATACTCTGAAAATTGCAAAACACTGTTGAGAAAAATTTATAGCAACCTAAATAAAACTGAGAAATATGTAAGACTCGATATTGCCAAGCTGTCAATTCCTCCCAAATTTATAAATTTTATAAAATAGCAATCAGAATTCTAAGTGTCTTTGTAAAAGCTAACAAGCTGATTCTGAAACTCATGTGGAAATGTAGAGGACCTAAAATGAAAGAATATCAAAGATCTTGATATCAAAGATTCTTTTTTTTTTGGAAAAAAAAAAAAGAATATCCAAGATTTCACAGTAGCTGATTTCAAAAATTATTAAAAAGCTACAATCAGCAACAGACCGAGGTACTGGTGAAAAGACAGACATCGATCAATGGAACAGAACTTCTAGGAAAGACTTTCAGAAATACAGTCAACTGACTTTCAACAGCTACCAAGGTAATCAGTGGGGAAAGTGACAGTGTTTTCAATAAATGTTGCCAGAGCAAGTAGGTAATGGTATGGGAAAAAACGAACCTTACCTCTTACCTTATCTTTATATAAAAATCAACTTGAAATTCATCATAAAGTTAAACTTGTAAATAAAACAACAAAACTCCTGGAAGAAAACATAAGAGAAAATACCTATAATCTTAGGCAAGCCAAAGATTTTTTTTTTTTAGATAGAAGACAAAAACCATGAACCATGAAATAAAATTAACAAATTAAACTTCATCAAAATTTCAAACTTCTGCCTTTTACAAAACATCATTGAAAAGGGAGAAAAAAAAAAAAAAAAAAAGGCAAGACAGACTGGATAAAAATATTTGCAAAGCACATATCCAACAAAGGGCTTGTTACAAGAACAAAAAGCTTTGTAACATAACTCTACAATAAAGGGCCAAATATTCATTCGCAAAAGACATGCACAAGAAGATCCAGGCCGATACACACATGAAGTGATGCCCAATGGCATTAAGCCTGCAGAGAAATGCAAACTAAAGCCAACTGAGATACTGTTACACACCGAGCAGAAATGCTAAAATTAAAGATGAAAACAACACCAAGCGTTGGCAAGGATGAGGAGAACCGAAGCACCAGGACACTGCTGGTGAGAATGTGAACGGTACAACCGCTTTGGAAACGGTTCGATAGTTTGTTAGAGGGTTAAGCACGCACTTATATGACACAGAAATCCCACCCCTAAAATTTAACCAACAGAAGTAAAACCTATTTCCACATAAAGACCTATAAATAAATGATCACTCAAGTTTTGTTCATGGAAGTCCAGAACTGGGAAGAACCTAAATGTCAATCAAAAGGTGAGTGGATAAATGAAGAAATACTACTCACTGATGGAAAAGAATAATGATTCTCTCAACCAAATGGATGTCAAAATCATCACACTGAGAAGACGGTGAGATAAAAGTTAAAAGTTCAAAACTAGTGATATGCAGAACAGTATCTACATGAACTCAATGCTCCCTCCCAACTCGACAACTGAAACCAACAGGTGACATTATGACAACCCGGTGTCAACTTTGCACAGGTGGTGAAGGGGAGGTAGCACTCGCTGTGCCCCCAACTACGTACGTATATATATGTATCTCCCATGCTCCCCCAGACGCTCCAACCACGCTTCTTCACTGTGACTGCCACGCAGAAGCCAGAGTCCTGCGAGGGACTACGGGTCCTACAGGACGCACCCCCACCTGCGCCAACCACAGCGGTCCCCTTGCTGCAGCCGCGGTTTCCCGACCCCGGGCTGGCTCCGCCGGGCGTCCACACGGCTTCGCTGCTCATCTCAAGTCCTTGCTCAGAGGGAGCCTCGCAGAGAGGCCTGTGCGGACCACCTCGCCTACAAATCACAGCCCCCCCGCCTCCCATCTCTTCCCTACGCACTCTTCGTCCTCCGAGAGAGGGCATGCTGCGCTTACTTTGTTAGTGTCCGTCTGTCCCGCAAAGAGAAGGCTACGGTCTCACCCCCGCTGTTCACTGCGGGTCCCGCAGGGCCGGTGAGGGAGCCTGGCCTGGCAGCCAGCAGGGCTCGGCGACCCCGCCCTGAGTCCGTCTACCTGACGGCCTGCGTCAAGGCACGGACCCTGTCTGCCTCATCGTGACTTCCCAGGGCCTAGTACCTGGTGAGGGCCTGACGCTGACTGAGCTTCCAAGGCACACGCTTCCTCACCTGTAGCTGCTGCTGCAGATGGGTGATTTCAGCAATTCTCAACTCTCTGGATTTGTTTGTACTCTCAATCTCTTGCCTTTGGGTGGTCAGTCGACATCTGATATCCTGAAGTTTTCCTTCAAGTTGATGCTTTTTATCATTCTTTAACAAATGAAAAATAGTTAGTATTATTACCATTTTGATTGCTTGATGTTCATATATTCCCAAAGCATAATCAAACTCCACTCACAAGAGCTTCTAATTCAAATTCCAAAGTCTTTTTCTTTGCTTTCAGGACAACTATGTCTTCTTGCTCTTTGTTTCTTTGGTTCAATAGTTCTTGTCTTCGATTTCGTTCCCATTCAAGCTGCCGTTGCCGTTCAAGTTCTCGTTTTGCAGCCTGTTAATGAGACAGACACACATTAAAAAATTTATTGATTTTTCAGTTCTCGCGCTAGACAATGTCTCTTAATAAATGTGCGCTATACGATGTCTCATAATAAATGTTAACAGCTAGCAAATCTTTTCTTTTAAGGATGAAATATTTTTAAACATTACAAGAAATTCTATTAGAAAAGAGCAAAACAAAACTCATACAGCATTACTTCTAAGGGAAGAAGAGAATGTTTAGAAAGCTATTACACTTACATAAAGTAAGAACGGACAGGCTCATGGACCACTGGAAAGCAATTGCTTCGCCTTCGATGCTTGGTGGGCCAAATAAGATCGTTCCTCCTTATTTACTGACTCATAAAGAGCAAAAATGTCTCAAATCTAGCACAACAAACCAAACACTCGGAACTGAAGAAACAAACAAAACCTTTCTGCCATCAAACGAGAAAGTAGCGCGCCTGCCCCTCCTTTTGAAAGTTCACAATGCATCACATCACTTTTAGGGAAGTTTTCACTCCCTGAAAGAAATCTGAGAGGATTCTCGCTTTTATGGGGGGGGAAAAAAAGCGGGGCGGGGGGATGAAAACAGCACGCAGAGTTTGCTCCGCAGAGTGCCGCTACAAAGGCAGCACAGCCCGGGCGGCGAGAGGGCCCCGCTGAACTCCGTCCCGGGACCCACGCTCGGCATCCCGACCGCCAGCTGCCAGGGCTCCGAGCTGTGTCTGTGAGCGTCTGTGCTTCACCCCATTTATTCTGCGCATCGTCGGCAACGTGTGTCCGTCCTAAGGCATCAGAAAGGCCTGAGAGGACGTATAAGGGTGTTTGGCATAGTATAAAACTAGTCGTGATTACGCATATTTGGTGGGATCTGGTAGGTATTTTATGGGTCTGGGAACACTCAAACATTTTCCCTGTAAATTAAGAGCAATTGCTTCTATACTTCATGTCATTTAAGTGTATGAGAGGTTTTATAGGAACACTGATCTTAAAACTTTGTGACCTTCACCGCCCAAATCATTCACTTCCTTTTTACACAGCAGATTCTGTAATCTCTCCGGCAACAGCGGCTCCCTCGCACAGCTGACTCTTTGGCAGAGTACCGGGCAAAGCCCCTGGCGTTCTTCGGTGCAGCTGCTTCCTATAAACCTGTCCTCCAACTACCCTACAAATGCCTGGCACATGGTAGATGCCTATAAATAAGTCCAAATAAGTACTCGAATTTGTTTTCTTTGTCTTACATTGAAGAAGGGAAGGTTATCTATATTTTGGTTGTTCATTCTGGAAATTAAAATCCAGTGAGGACCTGCCTGAATATAAGGCAGCTCATGGCTACAAGTTTTCTAAAGCAATCATCAGAAATTGAAACCAAAGTATTAATTTTTTAAAAATTTCACATCTTTAAAATATATTTCATTCACACAGGAGAATCAGGGCCTTGCTTCTGTAGCAATGCACTAAAACTGGAAAGATGGACAAGAGATTAGCTTGGCTGCTGGCCAGGTATGGTACCAAATTTTGGAACCCTTACATACAATATAGGGAAAATTTCTGAGACATACTTTTTAACGTGGAAAAAAAAAAGGAATAATATTAGTATGATACCATTACAGTGGTTAAAAACAATCACACCGGTCAGGTCAAGATGGAGGCACAGGTAAACAACACGGCTCACCTCCTTGCACAGCCACAGCAAAAATTACAACTGGACTACGAAACAAACATCACCCAGATCCATCAGCAAATTAAGTTGTACGGAAGTCCGACAACCAAGGAATTAAAGACGCCACACCCATCCGGACGGGTAGGAGGGGTGGACACAGAGATGGGGGCGCACGAAGAGGCACGGAGATGCAGAGTGGGCAGCCCCCCACCCACGTGTGGTGGGTAAAAATTGGGAGGCAGACCTCGGGAGTGAGAGGCCGCAGCCCCACACCAGATCACCCAGCCCAGGGTCCCAGCACCAGGAAGATAAGTCCCCATGGCTTCTGGCTGTAAAAACCAGTGGGGGTTGGGGCAGCAGAAGAAATGCAGGACTCGCAGGAGTCTCCTCTCAAAGGGCCCGCAACAGACTCAGGACTTACACGGACCCACTGCCTCTGGGCTTCAGCACCAGGGCAACAGCTGGAAGGGCACCAGTGCCATACAGGGAGAAACTGAGGTGACCGGCATCAGGGCAGGTGCCAGGAGACAGCTTCCTCCCGGGCAAAACCCCAGAGGCCCGGCAGCGGCACTGTCCTCGCTCTGAGCCCTCTCCTATACGGAGCCACAGAGCTGCTACCCGGGTTGCCCCGCCCTGGCAGCCGCCCAAGGTGCGGCTCCGTCTACCTTACCGGTGCGCTTCTCTACAACAGGCCACACTGAGACAGGGGGTCCGAGCAGCTCTACCTAATGCACAGACACAAACACACGGAGGCTGCCAAAGTGAGGAGACAAAGATACATGGCCCAGATGAAAGAACAGAACAAAGCTCCAGAAAAAGAACTAAATGAAATAGGCATAAGCAATCTATCAGATGCAGAGTTCAAAACACTGCCTATTAGGGTGCTCGAGGAACTTACTGGGTACTTCAACAGCATAAAAAAGACCCAGGCAAAAATGAAGGTTACATTAAGTGAAATAAAGAAAAATTTACAGAGAGCCAACAGTAGAGGGGATAAAGCCAAGAATCGAATCAACAATTTGGAACAAAAGGAAAAAAACAACATTCAATCCGAACAGCTAGAAGAGCCCTGGCTGGTGTGGCTCAGTGGATCGAGCGCAGGCCTGCAAACCAAAGGGTCACAGCTTCAATTCTCAATCATGGCACATGCTTGGGTTGGGGGCCAGATCCCCAGTAGGGGGTGTGTGAGAGGCAATCATACATTGATGCTTCTTTTCCTCTGTTCTCCCTTCCTTCCCCTCTGTCTAAAAATAAAATCTTAAAAAAAAAAAAAAAAACCAGCAAGAAGAAATAAGAATCTAAAAAAAAGAGGACAGGCTAAGGAGCCTCTGGGACATCTTCAAAAGTACCAACATTTGAATCATAGGGATGCCAGCAGTGGAAGAGAAAGAACAAGAAATTGAAAATGTATTTGAAAAAATAATGAAAGAAAACTTCCCTAATTTGGTGGTGGAAATAGACATACAAGTCCAGGAAGCACAGAGAGTCCCAAACAAGATGGATCCAAAGAGGCCCACTCCAAGACACATGATAATTAAAAGGCCAAAGGTTAAAGACAAAGAATCTTAAAAGGAGACAGTTACCTACAAAGGAGTTCCATAAGATTGTCAATCGATTTCTCAAAAGAAACTTTGTAGGCTAGAAGGGACTGGCAAGAAGTATTTAAGCCCTGGCTGGAGCAGCTCAGTGGATTGAGCGCCAGCCTGGGTTCGATTCCCAGTCAGGGCACATGCCTGGGTTGCAGGCCAGGTCCCCAGTAGGGGGCATGTGAGAGGCAACCACACATTGATGTTTCGCTCCTTCTCTTTCTCCTTCCCTTCCCCTCTCTCTAACAATAAATAAATAAAATGTTTTAAAAAATTATTCAAAGTGGTGAAAAGCAAGGACCTACAACCTAGACTACTCTACCCAGCAAAGCTATCATTTAGAATTGAAGGGCAGGTAAAGAGCTTCCCAGAGGAGGTCCCAGAAGAGTTAAAGCTAAGGGAGTTCATCATCATCAGCCACTATTATATGAAATGTTAAAGGGACTTATTTCAGAAAATGATCAACATTATGAACATTAAAATGGCAATGAATTCACAATAATGAACAACTGATTCTAAAAAACACAAACTAAGCAAACGACCAGAACAGAAACAGAGCCATAGATATGGAGATCATTTGGAGGGTTATCAGTTGGGTGGGGGAGAATGGGAGAAAAGGTGCAGGATTAAGAGGTATCAATTGGTAGGTACAAAATAGACAGGGGGATGTTAAGAACAGTATAGGAAATGAAGAAGCCCAAGGACTTATATGTATGACCCATGAACATGAACTGGGGGGGCAGAATTGCTGGAGGGAATGGGGGTACAGGGTGGAGGGGAGCAAAGGGGAAAAAATTAGGACCACTGTAATAGCATAATCAATAAAATATAAAAAATTACACTAAATCCCCAACTTCTTTTTACCACATAAACCTTTCTATTTCTATATATGTATATAAACGCAGAGAAAAAAGCCTGGAAAAATACTTAACTGATATCACTGGTTTATTATAAGACTGTCTTACAAAAATTCATAATGAATGTTTGTAGCAAAGTTGTTCATAAGAGCCAAAAAGTAGAAACACCCCAAGGGATGACTGGATATGCAGTGGGCTGTTACTCAGCCGTAAAAGGGAACACAGCAGTAATTCATGCCGGAGCTTGGCTGCACCTGACAGCAGCAGCCTGTGACAGCCAGACCCAGAGGGCTGCACGCTGCGCGACTCCATTTGCAGAAAACGGCCGGAGCAGGCAAACTTTTACGGACGGAATGCAAACTAGAGGGGGTTAAGTGCTGATGCGAGAGGGAGGGAAGGGGAGGAAGGAGTTGATGGGTAAGAAGTTCTGTGGGGCCAAGGCACTAACACCACCGAACTGCGAGGAAACAAAGGCGCCTAACCCCCCCCCACCAGTTCTGAAAGGGGCGCTCGGGCTGCCCAGCTCACCTCGCGCCGCTCCACCTCCTTGCGCCGCTCCTCCTCCCGCTGCCGCTCCAGCTCCCGCTGCTTCTCCAGCTGCTTCTCCAGCTCCAGCTGCCGCTTGCGCTCCTGCTCCTGGCGCTCGCGCTCCTTGCGCTCCTGCTCCTGGCGCTCCAGCTGGGCCAGGCGCTCCTGCTCTTTCCGCTGCTGCTCCAAGAGCGCCTGTCTTCGTTTCTCCAGTTCCAGATTGCCGCGCTCGAAGTTCTCACGCTTCTTATCTTCAAATGTGACTTGGAAAAAGAAACCAGCAAGGATGAAGAGTCACGACATCCCACGCGCCACCGTAGAAGGAAACGCTCAACGGCACGTTAGAGAATTCGTGGTATACATGGACACCGGGACCCTCCAAGCGTCCTTTCTGCCGGTGCCCGCTTAGTCAACACGGTGCCAGCGCCCTTCACCCAGCCCCAGGACTGCACAGCCTCCCCCCGCCCAATGGATGCTGTATCCGGTGTTCAAAGCTCCCAATACCGTTTCCGTCTGAATCTTTCCAGAGTAATTTTGCATCATCTACAGCAATCTCCTCTCCCTCATGCTTACTCTACCCTCTCCTTCTGCATGATGTTGATTCAGCAACTGACCCCCCGTCTCTCCTGTACGGTGAATTCCTCCCTCTCTCCCCTTAGCCTGTAGAGACACGGATGTGTCTATTCTAACAAACAAGACGATTTCAGAAAGCGGAGTTGGAAGTACCCTGAGTTTCACATTACTAAGGAACACGCTGTGTCCAAACCATTATGTAGATCACATTCAGTAAATAATTTTTTTCTAATCCATTATTCAATTTCCTTCTTTGGGAACACCAATTATGTATTTTAGGCTAATCCCAAGTCAATCATTTTTTCCCTCTAATTCTTGCTACCACTTCATTTACATCATTTTATTTTACTTTCAAAAAGAAAAAAAACCCCATCCTCCATGTCCCTTACCAGTTTTCCAGCAGCACCCATTACTCAGTTTTGGGTCTTCCTCCACGCTTCTCCTTGGACCCACCCCGACCCGGGGAAACCCCCCCGCCAGCCTGCGCAGCATGCAGCCCCACTGTCCCCAGTCGGTTTCGAGAGCTGTCACTTCACACTCTGTCTTGAGAGCTGCAGCTGTGCGCACCCGTGCGTGGCGTCTGCCCGCGCTCCTGCCTGGCCTTCGCTGCTCTAGACAGACCTTCCCTGCACGCTGCAGTCCGACACTGAGTAACACAGATGGCAGGCACGTTCCGGTTTTCCTGTTCTTCTTGATCTTTTAGTGATTTCAGGAGGCAGCAGCCCCTTTACCAGTCACCTTAAAACTGAGTCCCCTCAGCCTCGGAGAGGAACGAAGTGCTGACACGTGCTCTAGTGGCCCTCAGAATTATTATGCTCAGTGACAGAAGCCAGACATAAAAGGTCACCGACCGCACAGCCGGAATCTGTAAATCCAAAGAGACAGAAAGCAGACCGGTGGTTGCCAGGGGCTGGGGAGCAGGCAGAACGGGGAGCGCCTGGGCACGGAGTTTTCTTCTAGGGTGACGACAAAGCTCCAGAACCGAACGGTGGTGGCAGATGCACACGGCTGTGCATGCACTAAATGCCACCGCGACGGACTGCACGCGTGTTCCCCACCCCCAGTCTGTATGCTGAAGCTCTACCCCCCCCAAATGTGATGGGACTTGGAGGTGGGGCCTTTATAATTAGGTTTAAGGCAAGGCTGTGCGGGTGGGGCCCTCACGGTGAGGTGCACGGCCTTGTAAAAAGAGGAAGAGACAGCGTTTCCTCTCTCCCCGGCACACAACGAGCAGAGGCCGTGTGAGGGCCCCACGACAAGGCGGCCGTCCGCAGGCTGAGAAGAAAGACCCAGCGGGAGCTGAACTGGACGGCAGCCCGACCTCGGACTGCTGGCCTCCGGAACTGTGAGAAACACACCGCCCACACCGCGGCGCTGAATTACGGCAGCCCAGGCTGACTAAAACAGCCACCAAACTGCACACTTTCAAGTGATCAGTTTCTCCTTGGGTGAATTTTACCTCAAAAAACCCGCTGGTAACACCTCTTTTAAATTCCAGTATCTGGCCCTATTTCTTGTATACAGGAAGCACATAATAAATGGCTGTTGAAAGAAAAAATGCACAAACAGAAAACTGATGTCCACGGCCTGTTCAAGCTTTAAATGTCTACCGCCAGCAGATGAAGAACCTGCCATATTCTAAGGACTCCTGTCCTTATTTTCCTTTGAGTCTTTGTTCCCATTATCATCAACCTGAACTGCTCCTCCATCCCACTTGTAATAACCTCGTTCATCTTCACGTTGAACTTGACTGTGCACTCGACCGCAGAGTGTAATGCCTTGCGTCCCTGCCAGCCTGTGATGCCCGGCCAGGAGTGAGCTCCGGCTGCTCTGCAATACTGTCCCCAGGGACCGACCACACCACGCCCCGCCCTGATGGCTGTCCACGCGGACGTCTTGAATCCTCAACTATATTATAACCTTCCAGAGAGTATGGGCAACGTATGATTAACATTTAGATTCTTCACTATACCCAACACACTTGTACAAAGAACCTTCTCACTAAGTGATTTAACAGTGAACAAAAAGTACTTTAAAGAGGATACTGAGAAAACTAGGTCCTGAGAAGGTCAATTAACCACCAAGCACTTGAAATGTAGCAAAACAGCACTAACAAAGTATTTAACACAAAGAGACTTCATCATGAATTTCACTTGCTTCTTAGTATCAACTATGATCATATCATTAAAAATTCATAGCCACCTTAGAATATTTTAATAGTATGATAGGTTTATCAAGATAAATGAGGATAAGGCCCTGGCTGGTGTAGCTCTGTGGACTGAGCGCTGGCCTGCGAACCAAAGGGTTGCAGTTCAATTCCCAGTCAGGGCGCAGGCCAGGTCCTCAGTGTGGGGCACATGAGAGACAACCACACATTGATGTTTCTCTCCCTCTCTCCTTCCCTTACCCTCTAAAAATAAATAAATAAAATCTTTAAAAAAGAAGAAGAAGATAAATGAGGATTATTTACAATAGGTTCATATTACATTTAAAATAGCTTCTTGTTATTAAGGAGTTTTCAATTCTCCCAAATAATATGAGAAAATAACAGTAAGCAATTTTACTTCTTATTCTTGGTGATTTTAAGCAATCTCCTTAAAGGCTTACCAACTTGAGTGCTATATAGGTAATATTCTTAAGTTTTCTGTTTAGTAATTCACAATCCAATTTCCATTTAAAAGCTAGAACACAGGTACATTAGCAGAGTACACAGTGTTCTTATTTCTATAATCATGTGTATATGCAAATCCAAAAGTGTATTAAAAGTGTCTCCAAAGGCTAGTTAAAGGAATATAGCAAGAATGTCAATAAAAAGCCAGATTTATTTCTATCTCTCTCTTTGCCTTAGAGATAGAAGATGTATAACATGATATAACTCAAGCATCAAGACTGCCATACCAGGTAATTTCTTCTCCAGTTGCTGTTCATCTTCTAAAACTGGTTCCTCCGGTAACCTCTGGTCTGCCGAGGCTGAGCTTATGACGGACACGCCGCTGCCCGACCGGACTCTCCTGCAGTCACCAGAGAGCAGAGCAGAGACACGAGTCAGCGTAAAGCTGGCTAGGTGGAAGTGAGCAAGTTATGAAAGAGAATTTTTAATGATTATGCTACATATCATGGCACAGTGACAAAAAAGAAAAGATTTGATCCTCACCATTTACACAGAGTTTTTTTTAAAGATGAGTATTTGAACAGCATCAGACTCTGAATGCCAAGCTTGTTCAAATGTTCAGAACCACAACCAAAATTAGGATAACCCCAAAGAAATGAATCAGTGAATAATCACACAGCGGCCAGACAGTGCCCAGGACACAGTGAGTGGCAGCGGCTATCACCGCTGCCCTTCCACGGAAGGTTCAATTCCGCCCAGGGGAGGACAGCGGGTCCGCTACTCGTGGGGAGGGGGGTGGTCTCTTCTCCTTTATAAAGTCTCTCCATTTTACCTCACTTCCTCGTGAACACGTGAAATGCCCACCCTTCAAAGCTCTTCAGACAAAGCAGTTAGTTAACTGATTAGCTTCACTCTATACATTAACCTTGCTTTTTAAAACTACCTATTTTAAATTATGGAGATATTTCCGTTTTGTTTTGTCTTAATTAGCTTCCAGTCTCCCGGAGCGCCCCGTAGGGCGGCAGCTGGGGCCCCTGGTCCATGTGTGCCCGCAGTGATGGCCATTTCCCTGACTCTTACGGACACTGTTCTCTGCGGTTTGCCTGACTGCCGAGGAATTAGTATAGAAATTATCTTTTCTCACTCTTCTCCGCATTGGTTAAGATCTATTTGTCTTTTAACAGCGTTGTTCGGGAGGGGTGCCAGGGGTGTGTAGGAGGAGGAGGACACCAGTCACCCCAGACTTCTCCCAGCGGACCCTCGCCTGCTCTCGACATCTCTACTGGGACTAGGCTGCAGGTAAGGAGAATTTTCTTCAATTACCTTTCTGATTATAATTTCTACATTGCCAGCGTTTTGTTACCTGTCGAATGTGTAGAATTTACAGACAGACTCTTTTTGCTTTATTTAAAATATACAGGTTGACACGGTTTCACTTTGCTCAAATTTCTGGTGAACTTCAAACATACAGCGTGGCACAAAAATCACCAATCCTTCGATGTTTTCCTAACACAGGCAGATCTGTCTTATTGCTCCTTGCTTTACCAGCTCCACAGGTAATGCTTTTTTTTTTTTTTAACAAACTGAAGAATAAGACCCTCTACGAGCAGAAAGACTACAATTTGCCTTATTGCGAGACCTGCCTTATTGTGACGGCCTAGAACGGAGCCCAGGGTGCCTGCAAAGCCTGCCCGCGCACTGTAAGCACGTAAGGAACACACCCAGCATCAGCACAGAACCCAGAGAAGAAGATTTTCTTGCATTCATGGACATCTGATTCACTGGCCAGGAATAAAAAGGACTAGGAGATACAGAGCCAACAAAGCCAAGTTTGAACTTCACACACTCCGCACACAGTCTCCTGTAAAAGCCACGTGTCCCTTACCTAAAAGAAGGCGGAATGTATTCTGGAGGCAGGACAGGTGGCAGGGGTTGGCCAGACATAGCTACGTCAATCAGGTGCATCGCGAGGATAAACTCTTCCGCTGTGAGTTTTCCATCTTGATCAATGTCAGAAAGATTCCTAGTCAACAAAAAGTTAGTTGTAATCTAGTTTCACGGAAATGCATGCTTGTTACTACTCTCCATGCATGAATAATTTAAATGTTCTATTTTCTTATTTTGACTGTAGGCCAATCGAGTCTCTCTGTGCCTCAGTTTATAAAAATAGTACCTAGTTCACACTGCTGGTGCAAAGATAAAATGAGACAATCCACATAGTTGAAATGGTGTTCAGCATTCAATAAATGTTACCTATGACGTAATTACCCTCTTCTCAATCCTTGCAAGCCCATTTACAATGTATCTTATATTCTGTACGTATTTAAATACCATGCTCAGCAAACTAGTGGGTTAGATAATAAACAATTAAGCTTTGTCGCACACAGTCTCCACCACACTGAGTTCTGCCCTCGTGGCAGGAAAGCAGCCACAGACAACACATAAACTGATGGCCAGGGTTGTTTCCGCCATAAAACTGCGTTTACAGAAACAGGTGCGAGCCCGCTGGGCTCCGCAGGCCAGCCCCAGATCTAGGCCCACGCGGTGAGGGCTTCACGGCCTCCAGCAGCAGGTGAGCTGTTTTCCGCTCTTTAGTCTCAGAATTCAGTCCCCGCAGTTCTTCATAATCAACTTGCTACAGCAGCTCTTTAGAGTAAAAAGATTGTTCTAGCAAGTCCAAGAATGTAATTATACTTGACTTGTGGACACCAGGAGAGGATGCAGAACAACACAGCTATTCCGAGAATGTAAGACAGATGCTACGCTGGGAAGCTGGCGTGGCTGATGCCTTGAACCGAAACACTCCTCTTAAATCTGAAACTTCCTCAGGTGGCATAAACCCCTTTTTGTGAAGGTATAAAATTTCCACCCAGTAACATTCGCACCTTTTGAGAGCACGTCCTACAAGTTCCGAACGCACCGTCTGTGGATGATCACAACGTACGGAAGGGTTTCAGCACCGAAGTCCCCGCATCTGTGCAGTCACCCCCCTCCTCTGCCCCAGCCCCTGGTCACTGCTGATCTCCTCTGTGTCCCTCCAGCTGTGCCTTTTCCAGATGTCGCACTCGTTTTTAAACAGAACAGAGGCACAAACAAAACCCCGACCTGCTCTGCCTTGGCCTCCCCTTTCCACACCCCACGACTAGCTACTCCTGGGTAAACCCAGTTAGAAGGCAGTGCCATTCTTATCCCCCCCATCTGCCTAAATAACGGTTTGATCCTCACTATTTAAAATAGCTTTGTATTGTGTAGGAGAATATAATAAAATCCTAGTATGAGAAGTCTGAAGTATTTTTTTCAAAGAAGGCAGGTTATAAATGAGGAACTTAAACACTCCAATATAGTCTAGGATGATGAGAACTTAATGAACTGCCAATCAACCTCCATAAATGTTAGATCTTAAGCTCATACTTCAGAGAGCCCGAGGACACCGGCACATATCCAGACCTACGGAGGCCCGGATGTGCCTCAGACACATGATGTCTCTTAACTGGTCTATTACTGTGCTACTACAAAGGCAGACCCTTTGGTACAAAGCAGAAGGGACCAGGATGGGGACGGGGCGGTGCTGCAGCCCCACCCCTCAGGAAGCAACCGCACCGCGGTGCTCTGCAGCAAGTCACGCAGGTGGGCTGCAAGCAGCACACAGCAGGTCTGCTGTCCGGGCGGAGCCCACGCCTCAGGCATAACTGAGACACACACTTCTTCAGGCGCCATCCTGGTTAACGTTTACATGGAAGGAATCCTGTGGGATCCAGGCAACGCTCAGCCACAGCTGTTAAAGATCATGACAAAAGAGACAAAGACAGCGATGTGCCTCCTCATGGAAGCGCACAGTCTCGTCTCTGGTGTCGTCTTGCAGAAACGGGGAGGGTACACTGGTCAATTTCTGGACATGTTTTTGAGTGCCACCTCTGGGGGTGGGGTCCTGCTACAGGTACCTAGCATGTAGAGGCCAGAGGTGCTACCAAAAGGCCTACAGTGCACCAGACAGCCCCCCACAGAAAACTGTCAGGCCCCAAATGTTAATCATGCTCAGGAGGAAAAACCTTGCTCTAGATGTGATTAGCAATCTACAGAGATTACAGGAATAAATTAACATTACAAGGAATCAATCATCCAAAGCTAGACTGTGAGAAGCTACAGGACAAATCCTCGGAGTTTTGGTGGGGGAAGAAGAGGGGGCGAGGAGAGGGGAACAAGACAAGAAGGGTTTACGGTTAACACAGCTTTAAGAGAGGCATCAACCAATTCCTGCAAAATATATTTACTTCAATCAACCATACAAAAAATTGCAAGGCAATTTAAGGAATTTCAACGCTATCTGATTAAATTAAGAATTACTATTAAAAAAATTAGGTAGGCTAAGAGTATTATAGTCATGTTGGGAAAAAAACATCTCTTCTGGAGATAAAAACTGAATTATTAGTGGATGAAAATGATATCATGACTGAGATTCGGCTCTAAATAATCAGGAAAGCGGAGAGGAGAACCAGGACTGGCCATGGGTTGAGACTTAAACTAAGCTGTTTTGTAAGTTCTTGAGAATTCACCGTATCAATCACTTTGCTTTTGCATTTTTCAAAATCAAAAGGGGAAAATATAAGACAGGTAATCATTACAAGTCATAGAAAAATTAAGCATATTCCCTATATTCATCTCTACAAATAATGGTATTAAGCTAAACACTGATGAAGACCTACTAATTTAAGAAATAACGTTTCCAGCCCTGGCTGGTTTGGCTCAGTGCACTGAGTGCCAGCCTGCGAACCAAGAAGTCACTGGTTCAATTCCCAGTCAGGACACATGCCTGGGGTGCGGGCCGGGTCCCCAGGTGGGGCCTGCCGGAGGCAGTCATTAGAGGTGCCTCTGACGCATCTATGTTTCTTTCCCTCTTCCTCCCTCCCTTCCCCTCTAAGAATAAATACATAAAATCTTTAAAAAATAAAACACCACATTTAAAAAAACAAACATAGCAACAAAATTCCCACTGTGTACAAACCAAGGAACCTTTCACTCCTTACCATATGGAAGCCAGCTGCGCCTGCGGTAAACTTGACTGCATGAGAATCGTCCTCGCTTGGGGACCTAGAGGAAAGCCAGGAAGAAGCGTGAAGAGGAGTCAGCACACCGTCGCCGTCCGCACGCCAGTGCTGTGCGGTCTCCGGCGATCGCAGCGCGCTAAGCAAGATTCGCTATTGCTTAAGAGGCTTTTCAAAGAGAAAACTACACCCCGATGAAGAGGGGAAGAGACACACAGCGCAGCCCAGCGTGTCGCACATGATGTTTGTTCAACGGATGATTAATGAAGAATGAGTACGCAACAGATCAGGTTCAAACTATCACCTGCCCCTGGCCCAGATTACCCTGTTAGAATTAGGCTTTTTATTTACAAAGCTGAAATATATTCTCTGTAAATTCAGCATCTTCTGCCACCGGCTACTGCCTCCACCATGACCAATATCAGACAAATTCAAGAAGTCCCAGAGAATCTTGGAGGACGATGGGACCATAGCGAGAACTCTTCTAATCATTAGTATACAGCCTTAAAAAAAGTGACTTGTTCCGGGTCACACAAATGGCTAATGTCACCGCAATTAAAACGAATTCCTGGAAGTTCAACTCTTCTCCCAAAACCAGCTCTCACTTCTTAAAGTACTTGTAAATGTCTTCATGTTGGGATTAAACTAGCCCTCGGCATTGGACAAAGTCTCCCCCGAGAGCATCTGGGTGCTTCAATAAACCAGTGCCGGGGAGACGGACGTCCCGTCGCCAGCACGGCCACGGGAGCTGCCTGGTCCCAGGACGGCTGCCGAACCACAGAGCGGAAAGCCGCCCCCGGGGCGCAAACTGTGGCTTCCAGCCATTTCACCTTTCACTCGGCACCTCACCAAAAAGCACAGAAGTGGACGTTCCTCCACAGCATGCAGGGGCGGCTGGGGGTCTCTGAGCACCGCCGCCAGGTTCCAGCCCAGGAGAACGTCAGAAAAGGCCCTGGTGCACCAGAGGCTGTGGGCGCTGGTCCTGCTTCAGCCTAGAGCTTGCTGAGTGACCCGGGGCAGGCGGTTTCCTCACTTGCTGGACCCTGGTTTTCTCATTTCAGAGTCCTCTCCAGATTTATAAGTCTGTAACCCACCGTATACAGAGCCGTAACACGAGCTTAGCATGGTGCCAACACACAAAAAGTGCTCAAAAAATGGTAGTCAGTACCACTGACAATATTTAACTTCTACCTACCTATAAAACATGGGCAAACCCCCCACACAAGCCTATACCTGTGTATTTTCACATGTATACATGTACGTACGCAGCTCAGTTCACCTCCAGACTGGAAATGGTCAAGTAAGCAGCACCCAGACCATGAATCAGCACCCCAGAAGCCCCTCTTAAGCTCCCTTCAACCACCCCCTCCCACCAAGCGTGGGCTGACTGCCAACGGCACACTGTGTCGGTGTCATCTGGCTGCTTCTGCCCAGCGCATCACCGCACGGTGCTGCCGGACGGAACCTGAGCTCCCGCGCAGGGAACCGTAGTTCGGAGCTACTACGGACAGTGAGCGTGCTCAGTGTCGGTGAACACATGTATGCGTTCCTGCTGTGTGTGTACTGGGAGCATCTAAGAATAATAAACAATCCTTATTAAATTGATAGGACAGTTCTTAAAGGTTCTGTGATGTACCAGAAGGAAAAAGGTCACCGATCATTGCATTTGGTCTCTAACACTGGATTCAGAATCGGCAGCCTTAAAGATGAATTAGCAAAATCTCAGTGAACGCTTTAACTTACACTTGTAAAAACTCCCCTACTTCAGAACTAATTTAAACAGTTAATAGTTCACCAGCTCCCAATAAAAAGTGTAACAACAAATGAAAAGAACTAGTCCCAGAGCTGGCTGTCACCAGACACGGATTCCAGTCCTGACCCCTCCCACTCCCTAATGTGACAGCGACAAGACTGCTTCCACTGAGAGGAACTGCAGGCCGTGTCGGCCCACCACCCGTTTTCGTAAGTGAAGTTTCCCTGAAACAAAGCCGTGCACCGGCATCGGGGCATGACATGCGGCTGCTCCCACACCGCAAGGGCAAGGTGAGCAGTGGCGGCCGAGCGATTGCAAGCCCAAGGCGTTCGCTGCTGTGGTCCTCACCGACAGAGCGTGGGGCTCCGCACTAGAAGATCACAGCTGTGTTTTCGATTGTGACGCTTGATTGACCCTATACATCCTAAGACAAGGCTGTGAAACGTTAAAAGAGATGAACGTTTAAGGTAGCCTCTCAGCCTGAGAGAACAGCATAAAATTGGGCTCCGAGTACCCGGAACTACCCTGTGGAAGCCTACATTCCTAAAAGGGTATCAGCTTGGAGGACTGGCTAAGAAGGAAACATTACAGGGGCCAATATCAATCTCAAGTTCATAAATCCTGCTCTGGGCATGCGTGTTTGGTTAAGGAAGCATGAATGGAAAGGACAGAGAATTAAATGAAGTTAATGCTTGACATCAAACAATGGCGTTGACTTCTGTGGTTAATACATGAATAACCAAACTAGCACGTTCATTATTTCAGAATGCAAGAAGACAACAAAACACCTCTCCGAGAAGCGGGGTAGCATTCACAGGAGTCTGAGAATTCTGCAGGGACTTACAGAGCCCTGATTAAGGAATGAGCCTGCTCTATTTGATAAGACTGTCTCTTCTAAGACTGTGCAAGAGCATACAGGTCGGTTTGCGATGGAACAGGAGGCAGCCGCCTAACCAGGTGTATTCGTTCAATCACACCAGGAATCAACGGGGGGACTGTGTCCCCGCTCCCCTAGCGTCACTCCACAGTGGACAAGCTCATGCCACAAGCTCAGGTTCTCACTTCCTTCCACTGAGGACCGATCGAGGGCACCTGAAGGCCCACAGCACGCTCTCGGAGGGGTGGCCACCGTCTGGCGGCACCCAAACATGGGTGAGGAAGTAACGCGCGGCAGCGATGAGGAATTCCTGAGCTGCAACAGCACGTTTCCAGGGCGCGCGGGCCGCAGGCCAGCACAGGTCGCTAGCCTGCAGGGTACGAGCGATTCTGGGAGCACTAGCTACTTCCACTCCCCTCCAAAACACGGGAATGCAAGTGCCTGTCAGTGGCCCGGACTGTCCTCTAACTGGTGTTAAAACGTTAACTCTCCTGCCCCGACATGGTGCTCGTAACACCAGGATGTCACAGCCCCAATGTTGAGAACCGTTGCATTAGATTAAGAAATTACAATTACATGGAAAAATGCTTTATAAGTTTTTTAAAGATTTTATTTATTTTTATTTTTTAAATTTAAAAATCTTTTATTATTGGTCTATTACAGTTGTTCCAATTTTACCCCCTTGACCCTTACTTGTTTTTAGAGAGAGGGGAAAGGAGGGAGAAAGAAAGGGAGAGGAACACTGACGTATAAGAGAAACACTGATCGGTTGCTGCTCACACACCCCCAGCTGAGGACCAGGCCTGCAGTGCAGGCGTGTGCCCTGACTGGGAATTGAACTGGTGACCTTTCAGTTTGCAGGATGACACCCAGCCCACTAAAACACACCCGTCAGGTCACTTTTAAAGTTTTAAGTTCCTTTAAAATGAGAAACCACAACAAAACAAACAAACAAAAAAAGCTATGAAGGAACAAAAATAAGAGATTAAGAATATGAAGTTGTCTATTTCACTTGGGCCCCTTTATATTCCGGGACCTTTTCTCAACCTTCCTCTTCGAGCTGAATGAGTAACCACCTTGGGGGCTCAGCAGTCATGTAATTGTTGTCAGAACCATGATGGTGACAACGGTCTTTGTATGTCATCCACCTCAACACAGCAGCTCCGCCCCCATCAACAGCCCTGTGCAGCCAACGCACGCCCTTACAGTGATTTCTCAGAGGGGGGAACGAGCTGAATTTTACTTATTCCTACTTTTAAATCTATTGTAATGAGTTCTTCTACTTGACATGACTATACAAAGATCTAATTTGAAAATAAAATACCTACCTTAAATTCTTACCAGGACAAAAGAGTAATAAGTATGCAGATAAACATTAGCAAAATCTGCTCTTCCCAGTATATTTCAAATTTTACTTCCTGCCTCAGACATTAACTATTCTACATACTCAAGTGCCTGGGTCGTTATCTTTGGGTTGAAGACACTGCATTTCAGTCACAAAACACACACCCCAGCAAGAGAGAAGGTCTACTCAGTGCCGCATCCGAGTACTGTTTTAACTAACTCACAGCAAACGCCAACAGTGCTTTGAAGAAACGTTTTCAGAATCCCTGGCCATGTAGCCCTGGGTCTGTAGGGAGCACTGGCATCAAACAAAGCAGGTCACATAGCACTTAAAACCACACCACGGAACCTGCCTTCAGGGCCTGCAGAAGCTGGGCAGGTTGTTCACACTGTGCGTACAACACGCCACGGGCGGCACAGAGAGAACGTGGGCAGACTTATCGTTCAGCCCTTCGGCTACAAACAGATGCTGGAGACGACTGCCGAGATCTTTCACGCGGACGGGGTTCAAGATGGGACCAGAGCCCTTTGAAAGTCGCCCCCATCCCGACACTGTTTCAACAAGAAGGAAACGTTCTGTTAGAACTAAAAACCGCAACGGTGAGTGACAGCGAAGAGAGGACGGCGGGAGTCCGCCAAGCAACGGTCTGAGTTACGCACCAGCGCTTCCCCGTTCCCAGAAAAGAAACGCCCCCGCCTTCCCTTCGGACCCGTTAGCTGGCAGTTACATTCCTCCCCTTTGCACTCCATGCTCCTATCAGATGTCTCTCCTTTCCTTCACTGAGTACACTTTGCTTTATAACTGTCTGAAAAGTCGGAAGTGTTTAATCCCTCATTAGAAAGGTTTCTGGACAGCATCCCAAAATCTGCTCTACCGTTCTGACGTGGATGACAAAACCTTTTTTTAAAGCTCTGCCGAGCCCTGCCGGGCGGCGCGGTTGGTTGCACTGTTGTCCCGCGCACCAAAGGCAGTGGTCTGACCCCTGGTGGGGGCACAGGCAACAACCCACTGATGTTCCTCTCACATCAATGTTCCTCTCACGTCAATGTTCCTCTCACATCAATGTTTCCTTCCTTTTGTTTAAATCCTCACCTAGGGACATTTTTTTAAATTGGTTTTAGAGACAGAGGAATGGAGACAAACATCGATTGGCTGCCTACCACACGTACCCAGACAAGGGATCAAACCCTCAACTAAGTGTGTGCCCTGACCAGGAATCGAACCCACAACCTTTCAGTTATGTGACAATGCTCCAACCAACCGAGCCACACCTGCCAGGGCTCTCACATCAATGTTTCTTTCTTTCTCTTTCTCTCCCTCCCTTCCTCTCTCTCTAAAATCAATAAACATATCCTTGGGCGAGGATTTTAGAAAATCTACTGAGATCCTACCCCTCAACTCTGGCCTCTTACACATGAACACATCAGACCCGGATAGGTCAAGTGGCCCCTGGCTGGTCAGGGGCAGAGCGGGTTCCAGACCCCGCAGCCGAAAGCCACCTTCCCCCACCCACACTGCCTTAAACGCTGGCTGTGCGCAGGCCATTTCAAGTTCACCTCCAAGGCTGGGCTGCAGAACTTGAAGCAGTGTCGTCTGCAGCACTTTTTTCTTTGCCAGCACTTTGACCTGCACGCTGGTGGCATTCAGTGTGCCGGAGAAGGCGTGCTCTGTGTGCTGCCTACCAAGCAGGGATGGCGCCAAAGAATGAAGTCGCTACGGCTTTATCAGTAGATGAGAACGCGTTATAAAAACCGCAACAAAAACCCTGTTCAAAAAGAGCCCCCAGAGAATGGCGTTGGGAAAACATCTCTGCCCAACATTTGGAAACCATCTGCATTTAAAACAAAGACCGTATTTCCCGAAATCAGGTTTTCTTTGTAAATACCTGTCAAGTGTCCGCTCATGGTTTTGTCGTGGCTGTTGAAGAGCTGTCTGTACTTCAGCCGGGAGGACTGCGGAACGGCCCATTCTGCCAGCGGAGGGGCCCTGGGGACGGAGGGAGGGGCGGGAGGGGTGAGCAGGAAAGAACAAACAGCCTTTGGGTGCTCCTCTAACACTCGGACTTCTCTAGAAAACTAGCGTTATCCTTTTATTCACTTTTGAATGGCAATTTCTGAAAGTTCAGTAATGAGCATGTCCATTTTTTAAGGTTATAAACACTTCTTTCAAAACAGATACAAGTAAGCTTATGATCTTTCCAGAACCAAGTGAAAGCAGAACAGACCGAGCGACTGTTTCAAGTTATATACACAAGTTAGTAATTAAAAGGTTCTACAAAAGTATGGAAAATCGCCTTGGAACTGAGATGTTCCAAGTAAGCTGAGGCTTTTCTAAACTCCTAGAATGGTTCTCTTTTGGTTTAAAAAGGAATGCTGATAGCAGACGAATAACTTCCTTTATGGGCATTAACTCTTTAAAATGCTTAACTTTCTACACCAAAATACAGGATGTATTTCCTAATGAAAGGGAACTATTCTCTTCTGGGAAGTTTAAATGCCCACCAATGGAGAGTGTCCCAGAAAGAAGAGAACACTCATTCGCAGGGCCCTGGCAACACCGCGGCGGCAACAGAGGGGGCTCGCTTTCTGCCGGCAGCCCGGACCCGGACCCGGACCCGGACCCGGACCCGGACCCAGGCGGCCTGGCCGGCAGGCAGCTTGGGGCTCCAGCGGCTCCTGCTGAGCCCTCGGAGCCGTTCCCACGCGAGTGCCACACGGGGGGAGCCGTGGCTTGTGGAGAGCCTGAGAGTGTGAACATGACAGTGAAAATGGCATTCCATTTGCAGGACAGGTCGCCACTGATGCCCCATTTGCCATTTCCTTTCAGTTCAACAAAAATGCCTATTTCCTACAGGTGAAAGCAAAAGCTTAATCATGAACTGAACCTCCAGGTCATCACTTCCGAGTTACCTGTGCACCTACACCTATCGTACGCGCTTCGTAAGCACAGGAAACGGCCCCCAGTCACTCGAGAAGCACCTATACAAATTCACTTTTCAAGTTTTATAAATAAACATTTTATTAAAAAGCACTTACCAACATCTACCCTGTTGTGCGTGCTTCTGCGACAACTCCCTCATTTTAAGCTAGCATTCTGCTGATGCCAACTCCTGCCTATTTGTCAAGCAGCGAGTTATCTCGCCCCCACAGCCGGGGGTGCGGGGCGTTACACACAGAAGTGGCCCCAGATTACACTTATTGAGTCACAGTTTTCTGCAAACTTCCTGAGAATTTAAATGGACTAAAAATTCATTAACAGGTAACCAAAAAGTTAGATGCCACATTATGAGAATTTGCTAGAAATTTAAATTATCGAAAAGGTGACCACCTACAAAAACACAATTGTATTAATAGCATGAGTGTTCAGTGATACTGATTATTTATTCATTTTAATGTCATAAATCAACTTTAGGACAGATTTCAAAACCTCTTGAGTCAGGGAAAACTCAAACCTTCAGCACGGTATTGCAGAAAGAAGAAACTGGAATTTAGGGTTAGATGATCGGAGTTTAAGCCTCAGCTCAGCTGCGCAGTAAGCTGCCAACCGTGCGGGAGGAGTGCGGCCTCTCCGGGCTCCTTCCTCATTCACAATTCCGAGACAGTACTCGCTGCACAGGGGATGTGGGGCTCAGTGGGGTTCATAAGGTGTCTGGTAAGTCGATGCCTGATACACGTTCCCGAATCTCAGAACTTCAATAAGTGGAACACAGACACCTTCGTACCGCACTAACCGAGGCGTTTGGGGCAAACTTCCATGCTTAAGAACACACGCCCTAAAGTCAGAAAGACCTCAGTCCAACTCTGGGCTCTACTCCTTAAGACTACGTGACTGGGAGCAAGTCACTAACGAAGGCCCCTTAGCGGGAAGGTGAGCACTAGCTGAGTTAATGTGCATTAAGCATTTGGCACGTGCTTTTCAGTTTACAGATTTTCTTTAAATCACTTTTTAAAAGGTAATGAACTACTGAATTAGATCCAACACACTTTTCTCTTTAAAGCAGAAAAGTGACTTGGTTTGCTGAGGGAAGATTTCCAAAGAGGACTGAAACAAGAAAAGACAGAACCATCTTTACTTCCGTTCCCTTTTCATTCCAAAAGTCCTCCAATAGCTTACAAAGAGAGCTTAATTTTTCATCTTAGTGTAGTCAATTGCAAGCGAAAAAATAAGGGTAAAGGAAAATAAAAATATGAAAGATAATATGAAACCAAGATTGGCCAAAATATAAGCAATAAAATTATGTAAGCTTTGCCAAAATTGAGCCCCATATTTGGTTATAACAAGTATCCGCTAATCTGAGTAAGGCATTTCATAAAAATTGATCTTAAATCCAGTTTTACTAATAATTCATGCAGACTACATAAGATTATCTGAGCTAGAATTTAAAATAAGGCCAATTATGGCTCCAACCTTCACATAAAAATTTTATCAAATTTTACTGATTAACACAAAATAGTTCATTGCTTTTTCCCTTATACCTCGCGTTCTAGTGTATTAATCGCTCACTACCACCTATTTATTATCCTGTTGGAAAACAGCACTTAGAGGAAGTGTCACGTCTTTGACTCTCATCTCTACAACGAATAAATGATAAGACCTAGTAACATTATCCCGAATCGAGAACGTCCCAGCGCTTTCACTTTCGCATCATGAGTTAATCACAAGGACCTGAACCGAACCACCCAGCGGAAAACGAGCGAACTTACTTACCCAGCCACATCAAATGACTGTGCCTTCTGCAGCTTAGTGTTTGACTGTGGCCCTGGACCAGACCTACTAAAAGAAGAACTCTTTGGCAATGTGGCTGCTGTAAAAATAAATAAATAAATGTTGAATAATTTTAACTCTACAAAGATGATAAACTTTTCCCTATTTACAAAAATTAAAATGCACAGTCAAGTGTGTGGGAAAATTATTCCGCCTTCCTTCCCATCCTGGCTGAGAAAGAGAGTTATTCCCACCTTGCCTCCCGTCCTCCTGCCAAAAATGTTTCCAGATTTACTTGTTCCTACGCGAAGTCCCCTTCCGAAGTAGTGATGTTCATACCCACGAACCCTGACTTTTCAGGACACATTTAGCATCATGCCCGAAAGGACCTGTCCAGTTAAAGCAGGAGCAGCCTAAACACATGATGGCACGTTCCTGACGGCACCGAAGGAGCTGGAGTGTGAGTCGCAGACCAGCGGTCCACAGACCGGTAAGAGCCACAGGCTGGCAGTCCTGGCCAGGGGGCACGTGATGCTAGGGAGGGTCAGCTCTTGTGCCTGGTTCTCCCAGAGGCTGCTTAGCTGCGGCCCAGGGAAAAGAGCTGTGAACCCCAGGGAACGGAGCCCTCATCCTGGCCTGCAGTCTTGCAGCATCTGCCACGAGCCACGAAAGCAAAGCGGACAGGGCGCGGTGCACCGGCATTCCTGGAAAAGCAGTGGCAAGCGTGACCCTGGCTGCCACCACCTCTGCAGTCACGGAGGAAAGAGGAACTGCCTGTGACATAGAATCCTCTTAAAAAAAGGGGGACATTTACGTTCTTGGGCTATAACTTAAAGGCACATCCAGACGGACAGAATAAATCCAGGGGGCTAGGCCCAGAAACGATGATTCGAATATAATGCTCAATGCCGCAGCATCGTCACCACTGAATTTACTCAAACGTATTCACAGTACTTTAAAAAATGTACTTTCCTTATTGCTGTGAATTCAGTAAATTTGCTAGACCAAGGCCGCCTACCTCTATACTTGATGCTTTTAATTACAGGGAAAAAGACTTTGAATAAAGTCTTGACATTAAACCAGGAACTTTTTAATCCCTCTCGTCGATTAAGCAGACATGTACACGAGGGCCTCAGTCTATTTAGTCCTTTGACAGAATTCCTGCCCCTTGCCACCCGGCTCACCTGCCTCTCCAACAGGAACGAGAAGCAGCGATGCCCTCCCTCCCTCCCTCCCCTAACCCACCCCACAGTTCTGCTCTGAGGGGACCCACTTGTTTGTTAGCAATTCAGAGCAGCTGAGGAAAAGCAGTAACGGACACGTGGACATACAAAAGGTTCAAACGCTACTCAAACTGCAACTGCTTCTGTCAAGCCCTTGAAGGGAAATTACGCTCTGGTTTCAGCCGCCGAGTTCACCTTTGTACACGGCGGTGCCCAGAGTCCTAACTCATCCTCCTTCCCCTCTCTCCAGCCTTGCACATCCCATTTGGCATGTTGGAAAAAATGAGTAATTAAATGAAAAAAATGAAGTTGTTCTCCTCTGGAATAAAGCAGCACTCAAACATAACCAGAAAGTGAGGACGGAAGACTGACTGAGAATCCGAGCTGCGGAAACTCAGCCTGCGGCTTCACCGGGTCACATACCAGGATGAGCAAACGCAGGCAGAGGCTGTATGACCGGGGCCCCGTTCGCCAGGGGGGGCACTGCCGCTGAAGGGACGGAGGGGACCAGGGGCGGGGACATCCCGACAACGGGGATGGGTCCCATTGGCACTGGAGCGACGGCCGGGAGCGGTGGCATGCTGGCAATGCCTCCGATACCTGCAAAGGAAGACATGCCGACAGAGTCACACGGGGTCACACGGAGTCACACGCCAACGTTCAATGACGACTAACCCAGGACTGCTCGAAGAAGAAAATCGCTTCCCAGGAGTAGCACATTCCCATGTAGAATACGAATTCAGAGTGGTCATTTTGAAGAGTACCGAAAATTATGTCCAGGATCAAGACCCACCTGCAGAGGGTTCTACTGGCCACAGTTAAGGACCAATCAGAACGGAAACTGCAAGGCACGGAAAGCCGCCAAAGAGAATTAAATTCATGAATGCATAATGGCATTTTAAAACAAGTAAGCCGAAAAATCCTAATTGGTCAATTTATTTTTAAAACTAGTAAATAAAGGGGAAAGACTAAATCAAATATTTACCCTGCCTTTCCTTCACACGCCACACCTCAGAGTAACCAAACATTTGATGGGGAGGTTTCTCCTAAGAGAAGGATCCGAACCAAAAGACGAAGAAATGCTCAGAACTGAAATGAGTGCTTCCTTCCCCTCCTGTTTCCGTCTCAGCTCGTGATCCTGGGATGTAATAAGAAATCTATACGGCTGGCCTCTGTCCAGCTCCCGGCTGCCGCTGGAGCTCCGAACCCCTGTGCTATCCTGACTGGTAGGGACATCCTTGGTTAGGGTATTTGGTCTTGGTCCCTGGGCCCTGAACAAGAACTTCTCAGACCCGTGGCATGTCTGGAGTGATGTCTTTCTGTATTTGAATGAGGTGGCTGGGGAACAAGGGGTCTCTAACAGCTGCAGGACAGGAGCGGGTGACAGGAAATAATTCCAAGGCATGGTTAGAGGACAGGGCTGGAGGCCGAGACTACCAGTGGCCTGTGATCACATCAGCCCTGCCTACACAATGAAGCCTCCATCAAAACCCCCATGCGATGGGCTCTGGCGAGCTTGTGGGCTGGAGAACACACCCACACACGGGAGGGAGGTGCACCCCAACCTCACGGCGCTTCTGCACTGAGGACCCTTCCGGACCCCACCCTGTGCACCTTCATCACATCCTTTATAACACGCCAGTGAATGCATGTTTCCCCGAGTTCTGTCCGCTGTTCTAGCAAATTATAGAAAAGGAGAGAAGTCGCAGAGAAGTATGGGGACCCTGAGGACCCTCTACTTGCAACTCATGTGAGGATGGTCTTGTGAGAACAAGCTCTTCCACCTGTGGAATCTGACATGGGCTCCGGGCAGGAAGTGTCAGAACTGAATTGAATTGTAAGATACTAAGTGTGTCTGGAGAGTTAAAACACTGGTGGATGTGGTGTTTCTGGACACAAATTCTTGGTTCCTTCTTTCCTTGAGGATCCTAAACATGTTACTCCGTCCTTCTTCTGGCGCATAAAGCACAGCCGGAGAAAAGTCTGCGAATACTCTAATTTTCTGAGTCACAGGCTTTCTTTTCCCACACGCCCACAAAACTTTGTTTTACTAGAACGTATTTTAGCGTTGTCTTTCCAAGTCCATGTCCTCGGACACACGCTGCGCCCTGTCAGATGCTGTTCAAGTCTTTCACTGCAGGGAGATGGTCTCGAACTGGTTGTCAGCAGCTGTCCAATCCCCTCGCTTCGATTTTCCCCGCGGGGACCCCACCCCACCCCGCACTTGACTTTACCTTGACAGTGTCTGTCCTGTTCTCCAGTCCTCTCTCTCTCTCTTCTCACTGCCTTTTTTAAATCTTCCTCTTTTTACCTGTTTCTCTCCAGACAGTAGAGCTTGTGTTGCTCCTAGTTTACACTTCATTTCTGAAATGACCTTTTCTTTTATTTCTCCCTCTTTCCTGAGTTCCGTCACCTTCTTTCCGAAGTTCCAAACTTCTGACTCAGCTGTCCTTTCACGACTGCACCACTTTCTCGTGACAGCTTGTTTTGAAGCAGCAGGTCACTGGCGTGCTGTCACCATCGACGGGGGTGTTATTTGGCTCTTGTTTCCTCTTTTTTGTCCTAATAATAACTTGTGTGGGCTTTGACCTTGGCAGATGCCACCTGCCGCTCACTTGCATGTGAGCCTTGCTTCCTGGGACTCCCAGTCTCCGCTCTCCTTCCCTTCTTCGGTCTGGACCTCCTTTTTCGGTGGCTGTGCTGCTGTGCCCCGCCCAATTCTGATCACCCTCACAGTCATTTCCTCTCGGCCTGGGCCCTGTCCCAAACGGAAGCCTTGTTGGGCCAGTTTCAGGAATTCCCAGGACCCAGACCACTCCAGAGGGTCGGGTCTTCACCCCCAGGAACCACCGTTGCGACCCCTCTGACATCCCGGTTTCCCCCAGTTTTCAGTGACTGACTCAGCTTTTAAACAGCCACCGGGAAGGCTACATCCTTTTACCAAATGACTACCTTTTCTGAACAAACATTTTCTGTATATTTTTAAATAAATACACCCACCAAGGCTGTGTTTTGGGAGCCAACCCTCTCAACTGTGCCAAGTTTCGTGTTTTGTTTTTTTAACACACAGTCAGGGCTTAAAAATACTGGTTTACTTCAATGAAACCAGGGCCTCTGGTCAAAAATAAATAAAGAAGGACACTTTGAAAAAGCAAACTGAAGAAGAACTTCTCTTGAAATCGGCAGGGCCAGGGTACAGAAGAGCCACGCACACACCCTGACCGCATCCTCGGAGCCTTGGCAGGAGCAGCCGGGCGCCCTCAGGCGGGCCGACATGGCTGCACCCCGCCCTCCTCTTCCGAACGGGGCGAGCCTCAATTCCACAGTGGGCCGGAGCCCCAGAGGAGTGACGTCCCATGTCCCCAGGCGGCTGGTGACGAGGAAGGTGGGGTACGGAGGGGAATAAGGAAACAGAGAGCCTTTAGAACAACTCTATTCGGACGAGCTCTACCTCCCTTTTTAGAAATACAGTCTAATTAAGCAAATTGTTCAACTCCCTAGAATCTCAGTTTTCTCATTTACCTAACAGGGCGGTTATTGTTGTAGCAAATAAACTACTATACGTGAAGGTCTACTGTAAAAGGGGGCCAGGAAATGCCTGGTGAGATAATGTTTAATATTATTAGAAATAACAGTAATAGTAATAAATTATTTTGTTCTCAAGTAGCCAGAGAGATAAGGAAAAAAATCACGCTGAGTTGAGCTGAGAGAGGGAACTAAAAGTACTGGGAGAGGCCAAACCTTTGAACACACTTGGGCAAACTTAACAGGGCCACGCACTTTTAACTCGTCTCATGTTCTGCTGCTTCCTCGGGACCTACCCTCCCGGGAAGAGTTGACAAGGAGCGCGCACGCGGTGAGAGTGAGGGAGAGGCAGCGGAGGGGCCCAGGGCAGAGCTGGGCGGGCTGTCAGCCCCACTATCGGCAGGGGCAGGCTGCCGATGTGACCGACAGACCCACTGGGCAGGGCGGCCACCACCTCCCAACAGTCAGTGCGCCACGCCTCTGGCGCTGAAATTCCTACGGCAGGATGGAGGAAGAGACGGCGTGTCAAATGTCAGAGGAAGAACTCCTGACACCAGGCCGGAGGTAAGAAGGGGAAATGGGACGCCTCTGGTTATCTGACCCTTTCTCCACTGAGGTTTCTTCTTGCAGGTCTGGAAGGGAAGCTGTTCCCACGCATGGGGCGAGACCAAACAGTGGCCACAGGGACCTTCAGAGACTCTGAGCAACTGCCACCAGAGCAAGCTGGCTAACGAAGGGCTAGGCCCTGTGGACACCCGAGGGACAAGGGCCCTGGCCACTGGAGGCCATCGGTACTGCTTACTTCTGCTCTGCTCTGCCTGGCCTCTGCCCACGTGTGACTGACTTTTTCCTTCTCTTGGATCACTGTCCTGCTTGCCTAACTCAGAACCTGAACTTTCCCCTTATACAAACCAGTCTTGTGGCTAAACCTCACCAAAGAAAGGCAATGCTCAGTTTGTTTTTGACAGCAAATCTATCAAGTAAAACCACAGCGTTTATTTGTCTCAGCTCATCATCGACTGTACCAGAGATGACCTGAATCGCTACCGACTGCCCCTCCCCAAACTACTGCGCTCTCTCACCTGTCACCAGCGGTATCAGAGAGAGCTTTCCCACAAGTCAGATGTGACATCTGACTGCTGTGATCAACCTAAATAATCAAAGTCTAGGGTGAGAACAGAGGAGAAATCAGAACAGTTGATGATCTCAGTCAACTAATTACTTCTTGGTTTTTAAGGAAAATACCTGGCTAAAAGATAACATTGTATAGAATTACGTTTATAATTGGGAAAACACTGTTTGTTTTCCTGCTTCATTTTATTCTGAGAGAATTTCATGTGGCCAATTGCCTCAACACTGTAAATTGACACATTTGAGATACTGTAAACCAAAACAGTTGTTCACACAAAAGGGAAAATAAAGGAGTATGGAAAGAGAAAATCGAAAGGAAGCAGGGACAATGTGAGGATGGGTAACCAGTCACAGATGGGAAATGACAGGCGACGCAGCCGCAGACCGCGGGCCACCCTGGCTTTCACTGACCACCTGGTCCAGGGGCCGCGGTGCGGACTTGCTGCCCTCCTCCGGCACTAGGGCCCTCAGTTTTCAGACAGAAGTACCTCCTTGAATTTCACACTGCTAGAAACTGAGGGGGGGGGGGACAAACATTTATTTTTTAAATATACGATGAAAGAGAGGAACCAATCCCTCTCCGAACTCACCAAACGCTGGTGCGCTGGAAATGGCTACCGGCTGCTGTCTCATGACAGGGGGGAGTGCGGGGGGCAGCTGGTGCCCTTGCAGCCTCAGTTTGATGAGCTTCATGGCGATGGAGAACTCCACTTGGTCCATTCTTCCGTCATTATTCGTATCGGCTAGGGCCCTGCAGACCAACAGCGGGGCTTAGAAGACTATGACCGTGATCGTGACCCTCCCCCACGCCACCCATACAGACAGAATAATCAACCCACCGAAACCTGGAGAGAACAAAACAGAAGAAACAAAGCAACACGAGAAACTTATTCACCAAGCAGAAAGTAAGCTGGAAATTCTGACAAAATTTTATATAATTATAAAACACTTTTTATTATGTACTCTTCCTTCCTTATGTGATACACAAGGTAATTTTCAGTCTGAATGTCAGGAAACGTACTTTGGGTATCACACAGGGTTTCTTTTTGGAGTGATGAAAATGTTCCCTAATTGGATAGTGGTGATGGCTCCAGAACTCAGTGGACAGACCAAAAATCCAAGGAACTGCGCACATTAAAAGGATGAATTTTACTGTGAATTATGTCATACAAGTATAGAGTCCTGTGAGAGTAAAAGACAGAAAACTGTACAAGAACAACAATGAAAATAAAAATAAAAATTAAAAAAAAAAAAAAGTATAGAGTCCTGGCTAGTGTGGCTCAGTTGGTTGGAGCACCACCTCATAACCAAAAGGTTTCAGATTCAATTCAAGGATTCAAATCCTTGGTCAGGACCCAAGTCTAGGCTACAGGTTCGATCCCTGATCAGGCACAAATGGGAGGCAACCCATCAATACTTCTTTCTCTCCCTTCCTCACTCTCTAAAAGCAATGAAAAGTGTTCTGGGGTTAGGATTAAAAAAAAGTATTAGGAAAAAAGTTCTGCCCTGGCCAGGTGGCTCAGTCAGTTGGAGTGTTATTCTCGCACACCAAAAAGGTTTTGGGGTTCCATGCCCGTTTGGGGTGCACACCTAGGTTTCAGGTTCGATCCCTGGTCCAGGTGCCTAAAGAGGGCAACTGACTGATGTTTCTCTCTCACTCTCTTCTTTCCTCTCTAAAAATTACTAAAAACAAATCCTCAGATGAGGATTAAAAAGGCAAGTACTTAGTGACGGAGAGTTTATTTCTAGAGATAACTGACTGGATGCATCAACTCCTCTGTGGGGTTCCACAACCTCACCGTGGGGACATGACATGTGATGCCGTAACTCTACTACACTTTTAATTCAGTGAGTTTCCAAATTTGTACCATTTGAAAATGGAACTGAAAAGCAAATGGTCACGTGTCACTTGCAACGCACTCTTACATGAGGTGTATTCTTGCAAAGAAGATAACCAAAAGAAAAAGGTTTGCATTTGCAACTGCAAACTACAGGACGCAGCCCACTGTACATACTCATGACTTACACTCTTTTGCATCAAAAAATGTTCATTCAGATTTCATTTCTTTTAGTCTAGATACTGAGAGAGGATTTGTTTTTAAAACCAATCTTAAGAAAATTTTATTTGAGGTCAAGCTTCCGGCCAAGATGGAGGCATAGGCAGACACACTGCGCCTCTTCTCACAACCAAATTAAGGACAACAAAGATTTAGAAACAAGAAAACAACCAGAACTCAGAGAATCAAACTATTTGGAAGTCCAACAACGATTCATCTAGACAGGTAAGAGGGGCGGAGTCGCGGCAGGAAAAAGCGGAGGTGCGGACCGGGCACGCAGGCAGCAGCGGCTGGCAGCCCCCAGGTGCACAGGCAGCGACTAGCAGACCCCGGGCTGGGGCGGCAACTGTGCAGAACCAGTGAGGCCGCACAAGGCAGCTGGCTGACTGGGTGGTCCCACATTCACGTGCGGATAATCCAGGCAAACGGGAAGCCGTGAAAGGAACTGGAATCTGAGAGAGAGTAAAGCAACCGCCATTATCTCCTCTCAGACCCCGCCCCCACATACAGCGTCACTACCCAGCGACCGGGCTGCCCCGCCCTGGGGAACACCTGAGGCTCCACCCCTTACTACATAACAGCCGCGACTAGATAAAACAAACAAACAAACAAACAAACAAAAAAAAAACCAGAAATGGAAATGGCTCAAACCGGAGAACAAATCAAAGCCCCAGAGCCAATTTATCCAAGCAATGAAGAGATTGCCAACCTATCAGATGCACAATTCAAAACCCTGGTAATCAGGATGCTTACAGAATTGGTTGATTTTGCTCACAAATTAGATGAAAAAATGAAGGCTACAATAAGTGAAATGAAGAAAGCTGCATGGGGAACCAACAGAGATGGGAGGAAAACTGGGACTCAAATCAATGGAGTGGACCAGAAGGAAGA
>PVKU01007117.1:0-92536 GCA_004027475.1 Anoura caudifer
AGACTGAGTCTTGAAAGGTGAGTAGGTGCTCTCTTTCTGAAGAGAGAGATGACATTCAGAAATGACGATAACACGAAAAAACCGAGAGGTATGAAACAACAGTCCTTATATGTGAATCAAAAATTAATGTGGGGCAGCAGAGAAAATGAGGGTCCAGAAATAAAGAAGAATTGCATCAAGGAGAGCCATGCACATACCTTGAGTTCAGGTTTTCCTAAAGGTGAAGGGAATTTAAAATGACAGGGTGACATTTCCAGCAGATTGGCTTGAGGGGGATCAAATTGGAGTCATGGAAGTCCCTTAGAAGGCCTCTCCAGACCTCCAGGCAAGAAGGAATGAGGGGGGATAGAGGAAGGAGATTTGGGAGACTCTAGGAAGGGGGTATCTACAGGACTTGGTGCTTGATTGGATAGCAAGGGGGTGGGGTTAATGAGCTAGGGAAGTCTAGGAAAGTGTTTGGTTTCTGACTTAGGCAGTATACTAGAATTCTCCAGGGAAACAAAACAAATAGCAGAGAAGGACTGATTAATTGATTGCTGGATTGATTGATTTTAAGAAACTGGTTGACAGGTTTATGGAGTCTGGCATGTCTGAAATTTGTAGGGCAGGCCAGCAAGCTGGAAACTCAGTAAGAATTGTTGTTCAGTGTTGAGTCAGAAATCCATGGGGTAGACCAACAGACTGGAAACTCATGCAGGCTTTCTATGTTACAGTCTTGAAGCAGAATCTTTCTGTAGGAAACATCAGTTTTATTCTTAAGATCTTCAACTAAGTGGCTGAGGCCCACCTGCGTAATGGAGGATGATCTGCTTTACCTAAAGTCAAATGATTGTAAATGTAATAACATCTACAGAATACTTTTATAGCAACAGCTTCACTAGTGTTTGACCAAACAACTAAACAAAATAGCATGGCCAAATTGACACGTAAAATTAACCAGCACAGGCAACTACTAGCACAATGGCGGCGCTGATGGTTAAGTTTAAGAAGACAGGAAGAAAAGCCTTTGAGCAGAAAACTGAGGTCAGTGTCAGACACGTTAAGGTGGACATGCCTGTGGAACCACCAAACAAGTTGTTGAGGAAGCAGTTTCATAGATGGATCTGGAACAGATCGCAGAGTTGCGTCTGGATTGAGCCAGTAGGAAAGGAAAGTTTTTTTTTTTAATGAAGATGAATTGGAAATTTCAAATAGTGGAAAGAAAGCCAAAGACCCCCTCAGATTTGTCAATCTGGATGTCAATTATAAGGCTAGAGAGAACGTTGAGTGGAAGCTGAATAGTCGAAATAGAAGAAACTGAAAACAGTTGAGTACAGACTCCTCTAAAAGAAAACTTCCTTTTATTCCTAGGAATATCAGGTGCAGCAAAATTACATTTAAACAGTAATTTAGACAGCTCTTCAGAGAGTCATTAACTGGAGTTGAAGACACTCACAGAGGAAGGGGTCGGACTAGGTTAGGGACACTGGACTTCACTACTATGTTATCCTGGGTGTTACTCAATCATTCTGATCTTCAGTCTCCTGTATTTAAATAATTGTATTTGGCTTACAGAAATAATGTGAGGATTAAATTATATTTATGTATGTACGAATAAAAATAAATTGAAAACAGAGATGCAATTTTTAGTAGTTATTATAAGTTGTTATTCCTAGTAAAGGTTTATCTAAAAATAAAAGGATCTTAATGCCTAAGAATTTGGTCAGCCTTTATTGAAAGGCTCCTGTACTCTTTTATACAAAACCACTTTTCTTTATTTCCTAATTTTACAGATCATAAGCATGGATCTTAGAATACTGAACCTCAGAAACCATTGTAAACACTTGACTATTATTTGAATTTCTTTGCATTAAAAACCATGTGGTTAAAATTTACTTTTTTCATATTTATGAACTTAGAACTATGGAAAAGCATTTTAACATGAAGCTGCACTGGTATTCTTAACTAATTAGAGTCTGAAATCTTTTCAATAATTTGAACCTGCTGTTATCTAGGCAAAAATATGCAGTTAAGACTTCATTGGGAAAATTTACAGACGATCTATTTTTTTAAATAATTGTCATCAATTATTTTCTTCCCACTGAAGCAAGTTACTATGAATTCATTAAAAAGGAAAAAAATGTTCAGAAAAATTGGTGACTGACAAGCATGGCTTCCTGCTCTCTGAAGACAAATTGCTGATAAGCCCTGACCAGTGTGGCTCAGTTGGTTGGATGTTGTCCTACAAAGTGAGAGGTGGCTGGTTTGATTCCCCATCAGGGCACATGCCTAGGTTTTGGGCCTGGTGCTCAGTCGGGTGCATGCAAGAGGCAATCAATCGATGTTTCTCTCACACATCAGTGTTTCTCTTGCTGTCTTTCTCCTTCCCCTCTCTCAAAGAATAAAGTAAGTTCTTTTAAAAAATCTACTGATGAGCCATAAAAGTAAATCAGAGAAATGGTGGGCTAGTCCCTTGATGTGTCCATCTTTACAATAGGAAGACATAGCACTAAAAATCTCGGCTACTTCAGTTCGTCATACCAGTCCCACTGTGTAGGTGGGATACATTCATAAATGTTTACTTAGCAATGTTTCCTCAGCATAGTGGTTATCACGTTCGGCTAACATAAATGTTTACCGACCAGTACACATCTGTTAGAATGTCCGAAATCCAGAACACTGACTACTCCAAATGCTGGCAAAATGTGGAGCACCAGGAACCCTCATTCCTTGCTGATGAGAATAAAAAGGTACAGCCATTTTGCAAGATAGTTTGGTGGGTTTTTGCAAAACTAAATATACTCTTATTGTAAGACCCAGCAATCCTGCTGTTTGATATGCCCACACAAAAACCTGTATAAGGATGTTTACAGAATAAATAATATATAATATTATTAAATTATTATTATCAGCATAGTGGTTAGAAATTATTTACTTTGTAGAGTGGTCCCCAGGTGTTTCAAGTACCCACCAGGCCCTATACAAAGTTATAACACTATCATTGACTGGAGTCCCCATGCTGTAATTTATATCTCTGTGACTCTTCTGTGATGACCAATTTGTACTTCTTAATCACTTCACTTTTTATGCTTGGCCCCCCCAACATCCCTCCCCTCTCTCCGCTGTCAGTCTGTTCTCTGTATCTATGAGTCTGTTTCTATTTTATTTGTTTATTTGTTCTTTAGATTTCACATAGAAATTAAATCACATGGTATTTGCCTTTTTCTGCCTGACTTATTTTGTTTAGCATAATACCCTCCAGGTACATACATGCTGTCACAAAAGGTGAGATTTTATTCTTTTTTATGACTGAATACTATTTCATTCTGTATGTGTACCTCCACTTTGTTATCCATACATTTATTGATGGGCACTTGGGTTGCTTCAATATCTTGGCTATTGTGAAAAATGCTGCGAAGAACATAAAGTTACAAACATTCTTTCAAATTACTGTTTCAGGTTTCTTTGCATATGCTCCCAGAAGTGGGTTCATGGGGACATAAAGCAATTCTATTTTAATTTTTTGAGGAACCCCCACACTCTTTCCTATTGTGGTTGCACCAGTTTGCATTCCCACCAACAGTGCAGAAGGGTTCCCTTTTCTCCACATCTTCTCCAACACTTGTTGTTTGTTGATTTATTGATGATAGACATTCTGATAGATGTGAGGTGGTATCTCATTGTGGTTTTGATTTGCATTTCTCTGATGATTAGTGATGTTGAGCAACTTCTCATATGTCTATAGACCATCTGTATGTCCTCTTTGAAGAAGTGTCTTTTCAGGTCTTCTGTTCAATTTTTAATCGGGTTTTTTGTTTTTCTGACGTTGAGTTGTCTGAGCTCTTAGTAAGTTTTGGATATTAACCCTTTTTCAGATGTATCATCGGTGAATATCTTTTCCCATTCAGTAGGGTTTTTTTGTTGTGCAAAAACATTTTAGTCTGATATAGGCCCATATGTTTATTTTTTGTGTTTGTTTCCCTTGCCCAAGGAGATATATCAGAAAAAATATTGTTAAGAGAAATGCCAGAGACTTTACTGCCTATGTTTTCTTCTAGGAGTTTTATGGTTTTGAGCCTTACATTTTAAGTCTTTAATTCATTTTGAGTTTATTTTTGCATATGGTGCAAGAAGTTGGTCTGGTTTCCTTCATTTGCATGTATCTGTCCAATTTTCCAAGCACAACTTACTGAATAGATTGTCTTTATCCCATGGTATGTTCTTACCTCTTTTGTCAAATATTAATTGAGTGCTGCTGTGAGGTTTTGATCAGAGAAATATTTGGATGGTAGAAACAGCAGGACTTGATGCCTGACTGAGTAAGGGAAGTGAGGGAGACAGAGGAAATTGTTTGCCAATCAAAATAATCAAGTTGCTTTTAGCTCATATTAGGGATTGAATGTTTATGTCCTCTCAACATCCATATGTTGAAGCCCTAGCCCCCAATGTGATGGTATTTCAGGGTGGGGCCTTAGGGTGGTAATTAGGTTTCGATGAAGTCATGAGGATAGGGCCCCCATGCCAGGATGAATAGTGTCCTTATAAAAAGAGAAGGGAATCAGAGGGCTATTTTTCTTCACTATGTGAAGACATAGCAAAAGGACAGCAGTCTGCAATCCAGGAAGGGATCCTCACTAGGAACTGAAGCTGCAGGTCTAACCTTGATCTTGGATTCTCCAGACTCCAACATTGTGAGCAGTATATGTCCATCATTACATCAGCCCAATCAAACTAAGACAATTTATAAATGTAACATTCATTTCCATGTTCACTTCCTTGAACAGTTTTTTATCCATGTAATCTCAACTTGTTTCAAGTCATTAATAACTATAATGTAATTAAGTGCTGCATTTTCAAAATAGTTTGCTGGAATATGTTGCCTACAAAGAATGTGCTTTTTTGTTTTCCATAGCACCTTCATGAATCTCCTTACACGCTCTGACATTTCTGCGAGGCCTCTACTACGAGTAGCGTTTTGACATTTGTGATCTAATTCTGAAGTGTACTTTCTCCCATATATGAATAAACATAAATTTGGATGTGGTTTAAGTATGCCCTTATTATTTAAAAGAATTTGTTGTGATTCCCAGTCAGGGCACATGCCTGGGTTGCAGGACAGCTCCCAGCAGGAGATGCACGAGAGGCAACCACGCATTGATATTTCTCTCCCTCTCTCCTTCCCTTCCCCTCTAAAGATAAATAAATAAAATCTTTTAAAAAAAGAATTTATTGTAAGCGGTTATCACAGAAGAGTGACATATTTATAAGCAGCATTCAAAAATAAATACCTAGTATTATAGAAACACTACATTTTATTTCAAGACTCACTAATGTTTCTATCTTTATTAAATCTGAAAAACAAACTTCTATAAAAGATAATAGTAAACCATGTGGCAGTATATGCTTCTAAAGAAAGGCTACATTCTTCCATGGAAATAAGTCAAAGCTAATGGAACTAACGAGTCAAAGGTTAAATTTTGGGGTCCTAGACCAGGATTAACTCATGCTGTTTTATAATTATATTCCCCTGGCTACCCTAGTTGGTTAGCACACTGTACTAATGAGGCCAGTGGCGAAAGTTCAAATTCCCAGGCAGGCAATTTGTTTTTCTCTGCTTGTGGTGATGGCTATAATACCTATCCCAAGCCAGACATCAGAAATGTGTGTCAGTCGTCACAGTGTTAAGAGTAAGTGCCAATGGCTTAATGAAAATCTGTCCCTTCCAGCAGAAAGGCATCTCACAACACATGGGCCTCTAATAGAGGGACAGAGGTGTCACCTTCAAATGCAAAAAGTAGAACATTCCTCATGTTGCTACAACAAACAAAATTCCTGCCAGAAGCAAGTCATAAATGTCATCAAGAATGATGATCTTAAATTAGATTCCACATGAATAATTTCTTCATTTTTTATCTTCAACAAAACAGCACTAAATTGGCCATTAAGTAAAAACTATGTGTATACCTGCTTCCTTCCTGTCTCCCCAAATTGTTATGAGAATGAATCAGAGAGTATCTTGGAGGCACATTTTAAAATAATAAAATATTCATCCAAATTGCCCCCTTCTGACCCAGTGGGAGAATAGATATATTGAGTTTCCACAATACAAAAGCAATGGATGACGCTCAGCTCAGCCTCAGACAACAGTCCATTCAGAAAAGAAAAACAGAATTTCCAGCCTGCTGTTTTCATGAAAGAGTTGAGTGAGTTAATGATCACCTGGTAGCATGGAGTGGACAGAGCCAGAGATAATTCTGACATAACCAGTCTTAGATGTTCAGTTTAGCAAAAATTCACTGTTGAACAGAATTCAGAAGAAGCTTGGCCACACTTAAAAACTATCTAGAAGTTTCAGTGACTTTATTAACAAAAGATCTCACTGGAGCCCATGATATGGGGGCTCTTCTTGGCTGAGAGACCTGTAAGAGATGCTGGCTACTGGCTCAGTGTACACACAGGTAGGCCCTTGAATAAAGGAAGGAACAAAGGAATGGGAAATTGTACAGTCCTGGGTCTGGCCTTTTGTAGTTGACTGAACCTAGAAATCAAAATACTGGAAGTCAGCCTTGAGTTGTTCTTCTCATGCACATATGATCATTCACCCAAATTGTTCTTTTCATTCATGTTTAATCACTCTACTTCCAAAATGTTACTCGAATCCATCCATTTTACTCCATTCCCTCTGCCACCACTCTGGTTCTGATCACCACCATTTCCTACCTGGATTATGTCAAGTGTCTTGTATCTCCTTTAATCTAGTTTTGTTTCCTTCCATTCTTATCTAGCCCCATTGCTGCAAAAGGGATCCTTAGAATAAATGCAAATAGGCCTTAAAACCCACAACAGCTCCCCATTGCCCTTCAAATACAGTACAGTTTTTTTTAAATTACTTTATTGTTGTTCAATTACAGTTGTTTGCATCCCCCCCCCACTCCCCCATATCTGAGCCAAACCCACCTCCCTCCCTTGCTTCCACCCTCCCCCTTGGTTTTGCCCATGTGTCCTTTATGGTAGTTCCTGAAAACCCTTCTCCCCACTGTCCCCTCCCCCTCCCCTCTGGCTATTGTTAGATTGTTCTTAATTTCAATGTCTCTGGTTATATTTTGTTTGCTTTTTTCTTTTGTTGATTATGTTCCAATTAAAGCTGAGATCATATAGTATTTTTCCCTCACTACCTGGCTTATTTCACTCAGCATAATGTTCTCAGTTCCATCCATGCTGTCACAAAGGGTAGGAGCTCCTTCTTTCTGCTGTGTAGAATTCCATTGTGTAAATGTGCCATAGGTTTTTGATCCACTCATTTACTGATGGGCACCTAGGTTGCTTCCAACACTTGGCTATTGTAAATTGTGCTGTTATGAACATTGGGGTGCATAGGTTCTTTTGGATTGGTGTTTCAGGGCTCTTAGGGTGTGATCCCAGCAGTGGAATGGCTGGGTCAAAAGGCAGTTCCGTCTTTAGTTTTCTGAGGAAATTCCATACTGTTTTCCACAGTGGCTGCACCAGTCTGAATTCCCACTAACAGTGCACTAGGGTTCCCTTTTCTCTGCATCCTCTCCAACATTTGTTTGTTGATTTGTTTATGATGGCCATTCTGACTGGTATGAGGTGGTATCTCATTGTGGTTTTGATTTGCATTTCTATGATAGCTAGTGATGCTAAGCATCTTTTCATATGTCTTTGGGCCCTCTGTATGTCCTCCTTGGAGAAATGTCTGTGCAAGTCTTTTGCCCATTTTTTTACTTGGGTTTTTTGTCTCCCTGGAGTGGAGTTGTGTGAGTTTTTTATATATTTTGGAGATCAAACCCTGGTCTGAAGTTTCATTGGCAAATATGTTTTCTCATATAGTTGGTTCTCTTTTCATTTTAATGCTGTTTTCTTTAGCCATGCAAAAGTGTTTTGATTTGATGAGGTCCCATTTATTTATTCCTCCCTTAATGTCCCTTGCTTTAGGGGGCATATCAGTGAAGATGTTGCTGCATGGAATGTCTGAGATTCTCCTGCCGATGTTTTCCTCTAGGACTTTAATGGTGTCACAACTTATATTTAAGTCTTTTATCCACCTTGAATTTATTTTTGTGTATGGTGTAAGTTGGTGATCAAGTTTCATCTTTTTGCTTGTAGCTGTCCAGATCTCCCAACACCGTTCATTGAAGAGGCTATTTATACTCCATTTTATGCTTCTTCCCCCTTTGTCAAATATTAATTGACCATAGAGACTTGGGTTTATTTTTGGGCTCTCTGTTCTGTTCCATCAGTACAGTCTTCTTAGACTGTGGTTTGCAAAATCTTCAACAATAGAGCCTCACTTCAAGGCTTTTTTCCCATTATACATTTTCTGCTCATCAGACCAAACTTATTCCAGTTTTTCAGATGTGTTGTGTCTTCCCTCAGTGTTGTTCCCTTTGGTGAAGCATTCTCTCTCCCAACCCTTCTGTTCACGGAACTCCTCCTCAGCCTTTAGATACCAGTTTAAATGTCTCTCTCTACTTTTCTCAAAAAAGTTTTTGATTTCAGGAGTTGGTTCCACCCCATTTTCTGCACCCTTAATGCCCTATAGCTCCTGTGTACCCCTGTAATAAATATCCATCATACTAACTGTAGCAACCAATTTAAAACTTGTCTTTCCTCCTGAACTCCAAGCTCAGAGAGGCAAGGGCAGAGTCTACCTTATCTACCTGTGTCTACAATGAGAACAAAAGCTCCATGAGTGTAGGCATTTTTTTGTTTTGTTTTTATTATATCCCCAGCACCTAGAGCACTTCTGAAAACAGCAGGCACTAAACATATTCTTGTTGAATAAACAAATGAATGGTAGGCACTCAATAAATGCGTATTTAAAAGAATCCATGAAGGAAACTCAAGGCCACACAGAGCTCAAAACAATCAAACTCATAGGAAACATTTAAAAATCAGAGTGGTGATGATTTATTTATTGTTCTACATCAGGGAAATGTTCAACTTTTACATATGTTCTTTGCTCAGGGAACACCTTCCTAACAGGAGAGACTGCTCACAGATCAAGAGGTTATTCCATAATTGTAGAACTCATTTAAAAATGGTTAGAGGTCTTAAGGGGCACCTCAACCAGACCAAGGACACTGGATGCATTGTATGCCTCCTCTCTGCATATTTCTACTAACAAAGGCCATGGTGGTGAGGTGCCAGGAGAATGATCTGATCCATGTTTATCTAAAGAGGAAGATAATGTTCTGCACTGCTCTTCAATGCTCAATCCTTTCAGGAAGGATGTCTGTTTATGGTCAACATTACCACAAACAAACTGTTGCTTGAGCAACAGTTTCCTCCTCTGCAGAGGAAGAGTATTGAACTGTAAGCTCTCTACAGTTCCTTTTAGTCATTGCATCCTTTCAAAAGTCATAGAAACTAAAAGGCAAATGAAACCATGAGTTTTGCCATTAAAGAACCCATTGATACATTTCTGAACAGAACCAGGACCAAAAGTCCTAGAACTGAGAATTTTATAGTTAAACTCTTTCTGTGCTTTCTTGATTATACTCTAGGAAGGTCGAGGGGGCACCTTCCTTGTCCTAATTAGAAGTCAGAATCAACCTCAAGGGGCAAAATACACAATTTTTACTTTTAGATTTGAGGATAGATTAGAATACGTAGTTTTTCTAGAAATTTTAGGAAAAGGTGCTGTCTCCTACATGTTTGCAATGACAGCCTGTCCTTTTCTCTGAATATCCAAAGCTCACCTATGACCTGCTATGCAAAAAGAGTTGGCCTAACTTGCTAGAGCAAAGTGAGAAGCATTTTTTTTACCTTTTAACAAATTAAATATCTAGAATGATAAAGAAAAATGCTCCCTACAGTAAATGATTAGTATATGAGCAGATAAATTTGGCAATAAGGTTCTCTACAATACCACACTTTTATAATATATGTTTGACCTTTCTCCCTCCTGCCTCTGCCCCATCTACATGAAAGATGACATGGGAATGGAGCCAGACAAAGGAAATACACCCAGAGCACTGAAGAAGGAAAAGAAATTAGCTTAAAATAAAGGTACAAAGATTTTAGTTAGGCATAAGGGAAAACTCTTGATCTTACTATGATAAAATATTGAAATAGGCCAATCAGAAGTTATGAAATTTCTATCTTTGGGGATTTTCTATAAAATCTAAAAAAAATTTCTGCCTTTGGTCATTCGTTCATTCATTCACTTGATAGCAATGCTTGATTATATAATGACTGATTACCAAAATATGTACAAGGCATATTTCTGAGCAAAAAGACAGGAATCAGGACTGTCTGGTTTCTTTAGGTTTGTGACATTTCTCAAACGTTATGAAGTGTTTGTGAATCTGCATATGTAGAGAATGGCTAAAAGAAGACCACCCAGAGGATCCTGTCTACCCAGAGAGAGACTAATCCTGTTGCTGACTATCAGATATGGCTTTTTGTGATTAAAAAAAAATGTGTGAAATGGGGTAAGTCCTCCCATGTAATTTACTTCAGAAGGGAAAATGACTTCCAGGGATAGCAGGTTCTCCATTACCAAAGTTATCCAAAAACAAAATGACCATTTTTCAGGTAGATACTAGATGAAAGTCCCATATTTTATTTGAAAAAAAAAATGTACTTCAAAAGCGTATCTTCTATGGAAACAAAACAGTTGGTCAAACTGTTGAGCAGCAATGGTGACACAGATGCCCTAAAAGGTAAAAATAAGCCAGGGCTATTGCTGTGGGTGAGGACACTTGCATGCATACACACACACACTCAAGAAAGAATTAAGCTCAATTCCAAAGTAGTAGTTTTGACTCCTATTTTTTAAGTTGTGGAAAGTCATTTCAAATTCATGATGAAGCACCCTGAAGAGGAACGACTCATGTGGCCCAGGGACCAGCTAATCAGAATGGGTTGTAGCAAGGTCCCCGTAGCCCCTTGCTCTGCCCTTATTTGGTAGATTGAGGGACATCCAAGGGTACCTGATGGGAAAGTCAAGGAAACTGGAGGCAGGACAACTTGGATGGAGCCTTTGGAATGGTGGCTATTTACCAAATGTCAGAAACATTTTCCTACTTTAACAAGCAGTACCACCATACTAGGGGACCATGGGTTTGCTATCAGTTCTGGGAACAACCATTTGTGTGAATCCAGCTATTGCCAATGCCACACCAAACCTCCTCCCCAACAGCAAGTTTGAAGGGAAGAAAAAGAGAGGGATGATCTATCTTGATTTACCCAGGGTCCTCTTCCTCTATGTGACACATACTCCATTAATAAATGGAGTATGACAGACTGGGTTTCACAGCACAGGAGGGAAGACCTGGCTGGAGGGTCATGCAGGTAAGTGGGGAAACAAGTCCCCACCAGGAGTTTGTTTTGAGACCAGTAATGTTCGTGCACTTACCAGCTTTGTCTTCATACATAACTAGTAGCTTGATGGAGGCTAGAAAAACAAAGAGTTCTAATTAGAGATTAAAGAAAGTGTGAATTAGGAATTGGAGAGAAACTCTAACTTTTTGAAAGACCAGCACAATTTCAAGTACCACTGGCCTTCTAGACAAGGAAAGAAACAAAGAAGTTCCACACAATAGAGTCACTAGTATGGGTAGAGAGAAAAGTACACAAGTATGAGATGACATTGACAATGTATGTGTAACCAGTGCATTAATGCCTGCTACACCTGTCTCTTCAGCTCCACTTATCATTCATCTACCTAAAATATACCAAAGCCCAACCATTCAACCCATTAAATAAACTTGTTAAAGTGTTTTGTAAGGCAAAAAGCACCCTATCCATGCCTGCTTTATGACTATATTCAGCTAGCTCTCCTTGAAGGCAGAAATCGTGCCATAGCCTTTTCTAAAACTAATTTTAACTATACAAGTAACAATAAGTACATCCCTTTTTTAAAAAGGAAAAAACTAAATATTAAGGAAAACTGAAGTGACTATATAATTTTGTTTCCAAACCAGGATACTCTTGAGGGTGAATGGAAGAGTATTTAACAGTTGGACTGGAGGTGGAGGGTGGGCGGGATACTAGGTATAAACAGAAACCCATAAGACAAATTGGGACATTGGGTCACCATACAGAAAAGAATGCTGAAGATCTCTGAGAACATACAGCCTCCCCTCAAAGATCTTTGACCTTTCCCAAAGGTAAGTATGGTTATTATTTCAGAAGAGTGACAACTTGAAAGCACTTAGAGTTTAAACAATGTTTGATAGAAAGTCAGAGACATTTTTGTGGAGTCAAGGAAGGTAACATTAGATAAAGAAAATGGAAAGAAAAGTCTCTCCCAAAAGGCGACACATCTTTATCTCACAGTTAACCCAGGGGATCACTTCTCTGATGTCCACTCCCATCTTCCCATTCTGAAGCCCCTCCTCCCAGCACATTTCAGCTCTATGTAGCAAGGTCTAACTCTCACCAGTTGGTCTTAAGAGATATTGACAAAAGAGATTCCTTACTATGGACAGTCTCCCGGAAACTTCTCTGACAGGTCTTTCTATGCTGTACATGGCTTGAAGGGCTTTTACTTCAATTTTTTGTAATAGGCCACTCAAGATTATCTCCCAACCAATATTGCATTTCAATCTGCAGTTTATGTAGGGATGCACTTAAATGTGGAGGAAAAAAACTTACTTATCTTCTGATGTTCTAAAGAAAACAGATAATAATATGCACTCAACATACTAGATGGGTAAGATTTGGGGAAAAAACTGCTCTCCGCCCTTCACTCATCACTCTCTTGGGGAGGAGAAACATATTGGACTTGTGGTCAGGAGACAGAGCAGAGCAGAGCCGGGTGAAGCCCCTTCAGAGAGACCATGGCCTTCTGCAGACCAGGTATCCTGTTCAGCTGGAGGAAAGAATCACCTGTGGTTGTCTGACCGGTCCAGGGACACCTGGAGTAAACATTTTCAAATCAGGGGTGTATTACTAAGCCTATTTGGCCCACATTTAAAGCCATGTTTTTCTTTTTCTTTTTTAAAATTACTTTACGGTTGTTAAATTACAGTTGTCTGCATTTTCTCCCCACCACTCCCCCACCCCAGCTGAACCCACCTCCCTCCCTTACTTCTACCCCCCCCCCCTTGGTTTTGTCCATGTGTCCTTTATGGTAGTTCCTGAAAACCCTTCTCCCCACTGTCCCCTTCCCTCTCCCCTCTGGCTATTGTTAGATTATTCTTAATTTCAATGTCTCTGGTTATATTTTGTTTGCTTTTTTCTTTTGTTGATTATGTTCCAATTAAAGCTGAGATCATATGGTATTTGTCCCTCACCACCTGGCTTATTTCACTCAGCATAATGCTCTCTAGTGCCATCCATGCTGTAACAAAGGGTAGGAGCTCCTTCTCTCTCTCTGCTGCATAGAATTCCATTGTGTAAATGTACCATAGTGTTTTGACCCACTCATTTACTGATGGGCACTTAGGTTGCTTCCAGCACTTGGCTATTGTAAATTGTGCTGCTATGAACATTGGGGCTCATAGGTTCTTTTGGATTGATGTTTCAGGGTTCTTAGGGTGTAATCCAGCAGTGGAATGGCTGGGTCACAAGGCAGTTCCATCTTTAGTTTTTTGAGGAAATTCCATACTGTTTTCCACAGTGGCTGCACCAGTCTGCACTCCCACTAACAGTGCACTAGGGTTCCCTTTCTCTGCCTCCTCTCCAACATTTGTTTGTTGATTTGTTTATGATGGCCATTCTGACTGGTGTGAGGTGGTATTTCATTGTGGTTTTAATTTGCATCTCTCTGATTAAAGCCATGTTTTTCTATCAGCTTAATCAATAATAAAGCCTTTTTTTTTTTACTCCCCATCTGTTTGTTTGCTTTACCTGACTGTCTATCCACTGGCTCCAAAGTCTGGAGAGAAAGATGATGACTTGTATACTGGTCCAAAATCCCACATACGGGTTTCATAACAAGTCTTCATTATTGGTGACTACCACATTAAGTAAAGGTGATGAGGGGTCCTGACCATATCTGCTGCTCTTCTTTGCACCTCTGCGACTACTAGCACCCATTTGCATGTAGTTCTCCAGGGTCATTTGTGAGGTCTAGAGTTACAGCATAGAGATTTCTCTCTTAGCAGCCATTGAAAATGGAAGCTTATAATCCTTAATTTATTAGCATCCTACCCTACTGCAGAAGATCGTCACTTTCCAGGGATTTAGATTATCATGTAGATATGGAAAGTCACTCCAGGAAAATGTACATATTCAGAAAGTTGGGCATCCAATTTTAGCAGCTTCCTAAAGCTCTGAAATAAATGCTTGCAAATCCTGCAGCATGCTCAGGTGGGTACAAGACTCCACTGTCATTTCTAACTGGCTGGCAGAGAAGGACAGAATCCTCGACTCTTAGAGAGAGAAGGCTTTTAGAGCTCACCAGAGCCAAAAGGAAACAGACCTAGAGTAACATTGTTGAGTTTGTGGCATAGAAACCCCTTTGCACTCCTTAGGATTGTTACTATTTTAATGCATGAGACCTATTTTCCTATTTGATGGAACCCTGAAAGCCCTTCAGCCCCAAAGCTGTATTTCCTCTGTCCTAAGTCACTCTATAATACATGTGGGAAAGCAAGGGATTCAAAGGAAGTTCCTTTTGTTTCTGGGACAATTAAACTATCCTCAGGAGGAAAACTGATGTGGGTTGCTGTTTTAAAACAAAAAGAGGGGGTAGCTCTGCACATTGAGGGATACAGCCTGCTGTTTGCAAGACTGAAATCATGGCAGGTTCAGAAACTGATGCCCAGTCCCAATTCGTTGGTATCAAAAAATATTTCAACTCTTACACTCTCACAGGTGGAATGAATTGTGTACTGGCCACATATGGAAGCATTGCTTTGCTGGTTTTATACTTCAAGTTAAGATCTAAAAAAAAAAAAAAAAAAAAAATCCAGCTGTGAAAGCAACCTAAAAGTGCTCTAGACTGTACCTCATCTGTTAGTTTCCCATGACTGGAGAAGCTAATGTCCAATCATCATGTGATACTCAATTTGTACAATAAATTATGAACCTGGGAAAAAAAGAAACAAAATGTGAATAGCTTAAAAAATAGTTTGAACACAGTTCTGGGGCCCAGCAGATGCTCAATAAATGATTATTACCTGACTATGAAAGAGATACATTTAAAAAAATCTACCCACCCACCATTGTTTGCATTTATTATAACTACACACTTCATGTAAACGTTTCATTATAAGCAAATCAGTTACAACCCTGAGGCTCCAGGCAAGCAGCCAAAGTGATTCTAAGCCACACTGTCCAGACATACTGTCATGTAACCTCATACACCTGACAAGGGCATTAAATCATCTTGTCACATCTTTGCCTCTGCTGGCTAGTATTTCCTTCCATCCATTAGTCAGCAGAATTCCAGGCTCTCCTAATTCTTATTAATTTTTTCCTCTGTGACCATAGAAATTTGTTTTTCCTTTCAGGATTCCTCAACTTTGTCACTCTTGACATTTGAGGCAACATCCCTAGACTCTAATCACACTAGATGCCAGTAGCACCTCCTCATTCCCCAGTTGTGACAACAAAAATATATCCAGACATCAATCACCAAAAGTCCCCTGGGAGGCAAAATCCTCCTAGCCCTATGTTGAGAACCACTGCTTTAAAGGAATCTACCTGAAACTAAAAAGACAAATCAAATTTAAATTCAAGAAAGCATCTGAAAGTTAACTGGCCCTAAGAGGACTCCTCTCGCACTGTAGGAACTTGTTTATTTTCTTCCCCATGGTTTTCTTGACCCAGGAGACTTCTCCCCATGTAGGGCCCTGGAAATTCTTCCTCTGAGCCTCTCGCTTACACTGATTGTCCACAGGACCATTTCCTCTTGTGATAAACTGCACCATCGTTTCCAGTTCTAATCTGTTCATGGGGAACACCAAATTCATTGTGTTCAGGCAAACAATCAATGGTTGGCTTTTTAAATGAAAGTCCATGGGGTGACTGGGAAGAGAGCAGGAAATGGTTTAGCATAATTGGCCTGGTCTGTGTGAACTTACCTGATTATCATAGTTATTGACCCAATGATTCTAGGAAGTTCTTTGCAAAGTTAGGTAGCTTGAAGATGGCCCTCAAAATGCCAACCTTTTATCCATGCAATTAGAATCCTAGCTAAGTGCACTGTGGGGAAGAGGTTTTTAGTCTGTGCAATACCCTCATTTAAATTTCCTCCATCTTGCTAATTTATGGCAAAGATCCTTCCAACTCCAGGGCCAAAATGCAATAATGCAGCTCATTAGAAGCCACGTGGGAGTGTTTAGGAAATGCAAAAGGAACAGTTCCTTTATTTCCTTTCCCCGGGGTCTAATTTCCACTCTAAGGTTTTCTCCATTTCTTCTAGTTTGAACAACTAAAAATTGGCTTGAAAGATAATTAATTCACATGCTAGCTTTTTAAAAACTTTTGTTTCCTGAAGTGCATGTGTTTCAGTTCCAATTCCGAATTCCAAATGAGCAACATGAATGCTATTATTCATCTCCAATTAAATAATGCATTTCTCTAATGCTAAAGCATCCAATTCAAATCATCAAGTTGACAGAAACTCATCTAGCATATTCATTAGAAATGCCCCTTTCCTTCTGCCCTCTCACTATGATGTTGCTTTGCATGATTGTGGTAGTTGTTTCAGAGCACCCTGAGCAGCAAAATCAATACCTCATTAAGTTATTTCAAATCAGTGAACTACAGCTGCTTTGGAGCACAGGCATGAAATATGGTTTCATCAATAGGATCCAAGGCTCTGTCTACAAAAAGACAAAACAATTTAGTCTTTTTCTTTAAAAAAAGTCAAATAAGTTGCTTGGTACTGGGTAAGCCAAACAATGATTTGCCTATTATCTTTTGTCACATACACAGGCCAAGGAACTGTTAGACATCGCCATGATGTTCCTACTCCATTTCTTTGAGTCCCTGTAACACCATAAGCAGAAAAATGTCTATTCTATCCTTAAATGCTGCCAAGAAAAAGTCCCTGCTGATGGCCCATGAGCATGTTCTTTCCTTAGCTAACCTAAGGACGAGAGTGACCAGCAATTATTCTGAGCATTTACTATATTAATAAAACCCAAGGTTAGAGAGATTTTTAAAAGATCATAAGACATGAGTCCTATCTTCAAATAACTTAATGGTCAAGGTAGGGGCCAAGTCTAGCATATTACAGTGGAGCAGGGTTGGTGCGGGGGACCTTCCAACAACCTAAGGCAGAATCATTGGTCAACAATGTGGATTAGGTGTTAATGTTGGAGGAAGTTCCAAAGCTAAATAAATCATCAAGATATGGCAACATTTTTTTAAAAAACTTGTTAGTTAATGAAGTCTTTACTTAAATTCCAAATTGACTATACATTCTACATCTAAAGCAGTATTTTTATAATGAAAAATGTGTTGACTTTGTTAGAAAATTAGTCTAAGAATTACAAAGTAAATATAAGCATCTGAGAGTATGTGCTATCCAGAGATCGAAGTGGACTCATCACCATGAATCACCCAAGAACCAGAGCAGCAAGGATTTGACTACTTCTGGTATTTGCTAACAAGCATAACATGAAATTATCTTAGTTTACATAAGGCTTAAATGAAATTTGATCTCAGTTTTCTATTGTGCTCAGCCAATTCTTAAAATATTGCTATAATTGAACTGGCACTTAAAAGAGTCAATTTTTATAATTTCTTTTGAAAATTAAAGTAGCTGTTTCAGCAATAAATCAAGGTACTCAGCATTTCCACTGAAATGTCCAATACCTCCCCATTAATTATCTTTTTTTTTACTAAGGACCATAAGTCAAATGAGTCAACTTTACCCAAACCCAACAAAATCTTGATATTTCAGAGCAGCATATATTGAAAACACAGTATTTCTGGACCACCATTTTTGGGAAACAAGCTTTCATTTGTGGTTCAGAAGAATGAATGAGTTTGTGACAATCTCTCTACAGTCTTCTGTCTAGTGGTGCACATGACCTGGAAAATGAGGGAAGTTAGGGTTGCAGGAGGTCACCACAAAGAAAAGTGTTAGTTTCACGTGAGTGAGTGAGTGAGTGAGTCTCCAACTGACCATCAGTGCTTCTTTCCTGCTTTGACTTCATGCTTTGCCAAGGTGGATGCTCAACAAACTGGGCTCACAAAGGAATGGATAGAAGCATATGTGAAGGCTCTGAAGACCTACCCTCCTTGTCAATAAATACAGAGTCCAAGTTAGTTACTGAATAATTGCTTCTTATCTCTCAACTTAAAAAAATTACCACACCATTCTTTCTATTATAGTCATCATGTACCTAGAAGACTCCTCCCAAATACTGGAAGCTTCTGCAATCACTGTAGCCCCCAGAGCCTTGCATAATATCTGCTTCAGAATAGATAATAAACAAGTGGAAATGAATTGAAAATATCACTTGTAGGGACTAAAATGATCTGTATTTAGAGTGTGCTGGGCAATATTATCAGTATCCTTTGATCTAAAACATTTCTTACTAAATTCATATATTTACTAGTTGAATACAGTCATATTTTGGTTCAGATGAAATGAGAGAAAGAAAACGAAATAAGAAATGAGAAACAAAATAAGAAAATTCTTATTTTCCCATTTATTGATGAAGATACTGTTATTCCAGAGGTTTTAACCTTTTCTTGTCCCATGAATCCCTTTGACAGTCTATTGAGACTTGTATTCATAATTTAAGGCAAGGCTCAATTTCAGTTAGAGGTTTAAAAGAAGACTACAATTTTCCCATCCATGTGTGCAGACTCCCTGAATTCTACAATACACAGACACCAGGTAAAGAAGCCCTGATGAAATCAATCTGAAATATGTATGTTATGCCCACAAGGTAGGCAATATTCTCTCTTTATTCTGGCTCCATTTTTTAAACACTATGCCAGATTTATTGCATATATTTCCCATCTTGCAATCCCTCTACTCTTCCAAACATCTTGACAATAAATGTCCTCTATAAATAATTCATTTAAACTAATTTTATATGGCTTTTTCCCCAGACTGATAACACTAGCCAGAATACCCCTGGGCAGGTAAGAGGAAAATAAAGCTGCTGAACAAAGGTGACGAGCACACGAGGCTTCAGGTCTTTCTCCTCTTTATCTCCCCATCAACCACAATGTTTGCAGTGAGGAATAGAAAGATGATCCAAAATGTTACTCTCTGTTTGGAGCAACTGCTTGGTCTTTGCCTCCTTAACAAAGCTGCTTAACTCACACACCTGAATCTTGTAACAAAACCCTAAGGACAGTTTTTTAAATCACTCCTACATCACGAGTTCCCCAATTTTTCTCTTCTTTCTCTTTAGGATATGCAGGTTCAGATATTCTTTTTATCATGGAGTGAGAGTTTTCTACAAGATCTGAGACTCATTTGGAAATTTTTGGCTCTGCTTGCCATGAAGTCCTACCTTAATAATCTCTCTGGTAAATGCAAATGAAGAGCTGAGAGATCATTGAAGATCCTTTAAATTTTCCATTAGAAATACTCTAGAAAACTTTTCATTCAACTATTTTCATGGAAAAATAGTTTGAATAAAGAAATCATGGAATCCTTTAGTGGCTTCTTTTTAACAAAAGATACAAACTTCAGTGTTATAAGGTGAGAACTAAGCCATCTCCTTAGATGGCAGCCTCATATTAGTCTTTTTAGAAATAGGGGAGCTGAAGCAAGAAATGGAATGCGGCCTTTTGTTACTTTTTTTCCCTTTAAACTAAACTTTCTTTCAGTGATCCGTGTCTATATCCTCCAAAAGCCCAGCTTCAATTTTCACTTTGAAAAATGGGCTCAGGCCACAGTCTTCCCTGCGGGATGTTTAATTTGTTCTGCCTTCCTGGAGAACAGTGTCGCCCCGGCTTCTGCCAGCGGCCTGCATGGGGTGACGAGCTAGTGGCGCGCCATCGGGTTCTTCCGGCCGCAGTGGTCACCAGAGAGAATGCCTGGCTTTCAGACGATGAGAATGCCCTGTCTGCCTTTCTCCATTTCTCCATCGTGTGTCCCTCTCCAGATCCGAGTCGGCATGAGACACTCACTTCCTCATGAGCTGGGAGCAGCTGTTGGCAATGAGTTGTTTGTTTATTTTTAATTGCTTTGAAACATTGAAGTGGATGTGAGACCATATCAAGTGAGAATCAATACGATGATCACAGTGGCTGACGCAGGAAGAGTCAGTGTTCTGTTCTTTAGGGGGAAACTTTTGTTGAAGGGCTCACAAACCAGGCCTCTACAGAGGACTAAGTTCTTTAACAGATTTGATCGTATTTTGATGCCTTCATCGATTCCCCTTCCCATTCTCACTAATGCTCCAATTGTTGTTGAAGAATAGCCAAGGGGAGGCCACAGCAGCTCCGAGCTGGGCCTCAGCACAGGTGGAGGATGAGTTCAAGGCACAAAAGGACTTAGCAAGTGCCTGTTGTCACAGGACTAATTGAGAAGCTACTTTATGTGATTACCACCCATTGTCCTAAAACCCTATAGAATCTCCTCCAAACTTGAAAAACCCCACTGTATAGCACAATGAAATCAAATATAAATTTTCTCATTCCCTATTCATTCAGATTAGGGGTTTTAAACAATTTTTTTTTGTCCGGTTGAGCTAACAACCATGATATAGAATAAACACTATTATAGAGAAAACCAGTAATTCTAAAATATAATTATTAAAACACCTAAAAATAAATTCAGAGCTTTCTAGTGTGGCATGTAAGGAGTACAGACGTAACCAGTCTGCTCTAACAAGTAAACAACTGAACCAACTGGAAAAATCAACAACTCTTCTTAGATCCGTCAGACAAGGGAGCTCACAGGGCTAACCACTGTCCCCCAAATGGGAGAGATAGTACACAGACACCAAGAATCACAATTTGCTGACTCAGAAACCTGTGGGTAAAGACCACTTCAAGAACCTGTGCTGGGCCCGGAGAGCCTGAAATATAGCTGATGGCCTGATTGCTGAAGGCTCAGATTAGGCAAGCCCATGGGTTAAAAACTCCAGGGGTACCCAGTCTTGGCAGTGGAGAGGTAAAGGCACAACATTTTTGTGAGTAAATATTGGAGAAAAATCCTCATGCTTCTGAAAGGGAGAGGTGAAAAGTAACCAATTTATAATACTTCATAGCATTCCGTTCTTCTTAACAAGGCCTGCTTTTAGGGAAACTAGTGGACTAGGACCTAAACTTACCTGAGGGAAGAGAAATACCCAACGAAAATCTTCCACATTGTGGGAGGCAAATACCCATCTCCAGCCCCCTCTGGCTATTCTGTCCCAGCGAAAGGGGGAGGGAAGGGGACTGAGAATGACTAGTGAAGTTCACAGTCCAGGGAGACAGGCTGATCACAAGACTGAGACCTAATCACAGGAGTAGAGAATGACCTTTCTACCACACAACGCAAGCATTTGACAAAACTCAGTACCCATTCATGATTTTTTTAAAGTCTCAGCAAACTAGAAATGGAAGGGAACTTTCTAACTTGATAAAGAACATCTACAAAAACCTACAGCTAACGTCATGAAGACATCATGAGAAACATGAAGCTCTCCTGCTAAGATCAGGAAAAGACAAGGATGCCCTCTCTTGCCACTGCATTTCAACATCATACTGCATGTCTTAGCTAATGCAATAAGAAAAGGATATAAATGGTATAGAGACTGGGAAGGAAGAAATAAAACTCTTCTCTTGCAGATAACATGATCATCTATGAAGAAAATCTGAAAGAATTGACAAAAAAATTCCTGGATCTAATAGGCAATTAACTTAACAAGTTATAAGATTCAAGGTTATTATACAAAACTGAAACATTTCCCTATATACTAGCAATAAATAAATGTAATTAAAATTTTTAAATTACCATTTATATTAATACTCTCCAAAATGAAATACTTAGGTTTAAATTGAACAAAATATGTACAAGATTTATGTGAAGAAAGCTACAAAACTCTGATGAAAGATATTAAAGAATAATTAAATAAATAGATAGTCCACATTCATAAATAGGAAGACTCAAGATTACCAAGATATCAATTCTTCTTAACTTGATCTATAGATTCATTCCCATTTCAATCAAAATCCTAGAAAGTTCTTATGTAGACATTGATAAATTGATTCTAAAATTAAGGAGCAGCAAAAGACCAAAAATATCTAACTCAATATTGAAAAAGAAGAATAAAGTTAAAGGACTGACATTCCCTAACTTCAAGACTTACTATAAAGCTACAATAATCAAGAAAGTATGATATTGGTGAAAGAACAGACAAATAAATAAGTGCAACAGAATAGAGAGTCCAGAAAGTGAACTGCCTGAATACACTCACACAAATATGCCCAACTAATCTTTGACAAATGAGCAAGAGTAACACAACATGGCAAAGACAATCTTATTATTAACAGGTGGTACTAGAACACGAGACAACAACATGCAAAAAGTGAATATAGACACAGACCTTACATTGTGGTTCTTGGCTGGACAACAGGACCAGGCAGATGTGAGTCTTCCCAGCAGAGATGGCAGCAGCAATCAAGTGCCAGCCCTACCAGCAGGAGCCCACAGACCAGCACAAGCAGCACAACATGTAACTACTTGGGGGTATGCATTGGGGTGAAGTGTGCCCTCCCCAAAACTTATATGTTAAAGCTCCACCCCTCAATGGGACTGTATTTGGAGATAGGAATTTTGAAAGTTAGGTAGGGTTTGGTGAGATCATGACCATGGGGTCCTTATGATGGAATTAGTGGCTTTATAAGAAGAGGAAGAGAGAGAGTAATCCCTCTCTGCCACAGCAGCCAGGACCTTGATTTTGGATGCCCCAACTTCCAAAACTGTGAGAAATAAATGTGTATTGTTTAAGCCACCCAGCCTATGACATTTTGCTATAACAGCCTGATCTGACAAGGTTCCCTGCACAGCAGAGAAAGGATGGGAGCAAAAGGAAAGCCCATCAGATGACCAGTGTAAGTAAGACTTGCTCCTGGGCACAATTACGTTTAAGGATTTCTCAGAACACTAAGAAATACTTTGGGTGGACTCTACAGGGAACTCACATTCTACATCATAACAGGAGGGTCAAGAGCCAGGAAAATGGAACTTAATAACATCAACTATTTTGTCCTTGATGCCAGGTACTGACCTAACAACCTTAAATGTGCCAACTCTGCTCCCAGCTGAGTAAACTATTCTCATGCCTTTATATTAAAAGTGTGAGTGATTATATCTTACAAAATGCAATGGCCCCAAGTTCACAATAAGTGAAGTTTAATGCAGCTGTATTCACACATTCCCCATTTGCTTATTGAGACAGGTAGCAGAAAGCATGAATACTTTTTCCATCTGTGGCAAAAATTAAAGCACTCAATAATATAGGAATAGTTCATTCCACCAGATCAGAAAGCTTAAGACCCACTTCTGAAATATACCTGGATTGTAGATTTTTATATAATTAGCAAGTTAACCAGAATATTAAAAGTGGAAAATGATTGTCAAAAATAGAGTTTCTCCGGTCCTTCCAACAAATATAATGTATGAATGTATACATGCTCCTTTATTACTTTGGTTCAAGGTCCCTCCATCTGCCCACACGTGGAAGAAGCCCCCTCCCACTCCTGGGCCAGACCTACTGTGACTGGCTTTCCCATCCATAGAGAGTAGGATAGATTTCTGGGAAGATCAAGGAAGAAGACATGACCATGAGGTGGCAGTAGCACACACGAGCTGTACTTGGGTGACGGCTCTGACAAGTTTACATGCAGAGAAGTACCTGTGGACATGAGACTGTCCAGAGGCTACCACACTGGGACCACCATGGAGAAGATGGTGGTCCACATAAGTTCCAGGAAGTTTGTTTTAAATACAAATTGATTATTGGAATCTTTTTTCCCCTATGTTTACATATTGAACCCTCCTGCAGGGATGGCTTTAAAATGATTAGCTTAAGTTTGGGACCAAAGGACTTGCTCGTATCAGTGACTACCTAGAGCAGTGACCATGTCATGAATATTTGTGAATCATATGTTGCCTGACATAAAGCTTTGAAGATTGGAACATACTGCTTACATTTCACTTCTTTAACAAATATTTATTAAACACCTATTATTAGACCCCAAAGATAAAATGGTAAAGCAAAACAAACAGAATGTAAATTATGGTATTCGCTATGCCAAGATTTTTCCAAAAAAAATGTTCTGGGCAGCATACTACAAAGATACTTCATTTACATTACAGTCTTCCGCTGTCAGAGAGGTGTGGGAAACCCTGCAGACTACATTTTTCTATGAAGCTTTATCACAAAGGTAAAAATGGAAGAGGCTTTGAGGAGACCTGTCATTTAAAAGCAATCAAAATCCAAAATTTTTCAAATTTATAGTTGACTATAAAAGTCCTAATAACATACCTTGAACCTCCTCTTTGGCAAAATACTCTTTGGAGTATGCCCTTCGAGCTAGTTCAGTTGTAAACAAGCGCGCGCCAGAGCAGCCGTCTGCTGGGAGACGCGTTTGTGAGGTCGCAGCCTAGGGGAGAGCAGTGAGGACTCTGAAGAGCAGTAAGTACTTTTGTAGCATCCATGTTTATCCTCATCCACACTTGGGCTTTTTAATATAGTTGGCAATCCACTTGCAATATGTAATTACCCCACCAATTTCTTATCAGAAGCAGCACTTATCATTTTATTAATTTCAATAAAGTATTTGTGTAGCAATTGTTGTATTCCTGTAGGCCACGTACGTGGTTTACCAGGACCTTGAAGTGCCCATGGTGTAAGAGATTGAAAACCCACCATTTTAACCATATTCATAATAGCTCATGCTTATTGAGTTCTTACCAGGCACTAACCTCTTTACCCAAATTATTTCTTTTAATTCAATATTATCCTTAAGAAGTAGCTACTAATATAACTTCCAACTGACTTAGAACAAAAAAACAGCTAGTACAGGTGCATGTGTGTGTGTGTGTGTGTGTGTGTGTGTGTGTGTGTGTGTGTATGGGCGGTGACCTAAATCCAAATCCGAAGAACCTGACCCAGAACCTACTCAAACACTACACTAAACATATAATGATTCCTCTGGATTTGTACTGTCCAACACAGTAGCCACTACTCCCCTGTAGCTATCAAATACTTATACAAATTGAGATGAGGTTAAAAGAACTTTAATATCCAAAGATGTGAAATGAAGAACAAGAAAAAGAGACTGAGAATGAGGAAACCTGGCAAATGGGGTGTCTTGGAAGTCAAATGAAGGAAGCATTTCAAGAGGAGAGAAAAATCAACTGTGTCAAATGCCAAAGGTCAAGTTAGATAACTACCAAGAAAAGACCACTGGATGTGCCATTGTTGATGGCAGTCATGATCTTGGTAGCAGTAATTTTGGTGCCCTTATAGGGATGAAAAATTGGCCAAAGTCCATTCAACTGGAGAAGAAAAATTGGAGACGGAGAACATAGACAACGCTTTCAAGAAGTTTTGCTATAAAGGGAAAGAGAAAAAATGGGCAATAGCTAGAAGATGAAATAGGTTCAACAGAAGGTTTTTCTTTTCTAGAAATGAAGAAATAAGATCATGTTTGTATGTTGACAGTTATGATCCAGCAGACTGGGGGAAGTTGTTGATGCATTAGAGAGGGTTTTAATCACTGGAGCAATATCCATGAGGAGACACCAGTGGATGGGATATTCATAGAGAGTTGGTTCATCCATAATAAGAGAAGTAAGATTATGTGAGCACAGACACGGGTAGTGGTGAGGACTATGACATTTGTCTTCTGATTCCTTTAATCTTTCAGTGCAATAGGAACAAGGTTATCAGCTGAGATGAGGAAGTCCAAGGAAGGAGGAGAATGGATGAAATTGTCACTTGGAGAGTAAGAGACGCAAACAATCTACGAAGCTGTGTGACTGCCAAGCCACATATCTGGGCCTACTTGATGTTAGCGAATGTGAATTCAGAGTGACACCAATTTGCATCACGGTTTTTTTTCCAGCTGTATTCACAGAGACAAAGAAAAGCTGCTAAATAAAAGAGGAACAAATGGGTTGAAGATACAAAAGGAAATTAGGACATGAGGGAAGTGAGGGACAGAGAGTGAGAAGATAGTAGGACCCTTGGAAGATTGCAGGGTTGTTGGATTGTCAGAATCAGGGTACTGTTGAGAAAGAATGTTAAAAGTAGGATGTAGGAGACATGCAGAGTTTGTAGTTATTGAACAACAAAGGAGTGAGAGGCTGAGATGAAGGAGAATAAAATCATTAACATGAGAATGTCAAGGAACTGTGAGGCTCCATGGGCACTGAATGCCCAACACTGAAGGCTGGAGCAGTATGGGAGAGAATGAGTCAGCTCAGATCTTTTCTTTCTTTCCTTCTTTCTTTTTTTTAATGCATATACTACTTCACCACCTTGACTGGAACTCCAGAAGCTCAGATCTTTAAGAAAGTCAAAGGAGTTGCCGTGGTGATGCGGAAGGAGACATACGGATAACTACCCCAAAAGGAGTAAGTTGGATTGGTTCAGCTGCTACATGTGCAATTAGTGTTAGAATGGATGGGATCTAACCTCATTCAAAGTTAGAATGGATGGGATCTGACAAACCCAACTGCTTGATTCAGCCACACTACAGCCAGCTGTATGAACTTGATGTCATGGATAGACAAAATCTGAACCCATCAGGCATTCTTCCTGTGGCATATCTATAGAGAGCAGCCAAAAACCTATAAAATTCTGACTGCTAAAAGCAAACTATGATAACTTCCTTCTATTTAGTTCACAAAAAAACATACACAAAGCCTGTACAGCTAGACTAATTATTACTGGGGGGAGGGAGAGGACTGCCGTTCCCCAAACCCAGTGAAGCCTTTTATAGCCAGATCTTTACATGCTTGACAATGATTAGAGAAAAGTGTTATTTTAATTATTTTCCTATGAAACGTTTCAAAAACCTCCTCATGCAATCATCACATAGGCATTAATTATTCATCTCTTTGTCTCAATCATCACCGCTGCCAGGGCAAGTCCGTGCCAATGCTTTCGTCCACCACTCCTCTCTCCAAATTTTAAATAACTGTTTCTCACATCCTGAAACAGCCACATTTACCAAAATAAATGGTCAATGGAACAAGCATTCTATTCAAAAATCAGGAAGCAATTAATTCTACATGGCCAATAACTCAGATAGTTGTTCCTAAAAGAAAGCGTTCTTGAAAGGTAAAGAGGAGCCCATACACACTTTCTCCAGAAACACTCATCATGTTCTCCAGTCAAGGGCTTTCCTGCACATGTTCTGTTTGTTTCAAGCCTTTTCCCCTCTGACATCTGCTTGCTTCATTGCCCACTTCATTCTGGTTTCTGTTCAAGTGTTATGTCCCCAGAGAAGCCCTCCCTGACAACCCTAAGTTGGCAGTGTTACCCAATACCTCTCTCATCTACTGAACTACCCTCTTTGTCATCACCTGAGACCTTTATCATTACCTAGGGTTTGTTTTGGTTCCTGGTGGACACCCATTGCCTAGAACCCTGGATCCGGCACAAAGCAGGTGCTCAAGAAATATCTATTGAATGAGTGCACAGATGAGGGTATGAATGAACAGAGGAACGCAAAGAAACACCATCCCAGGGAGAGAAAACTTTACTGATGTTTTTGGTAAATAATAAGAAAACAATAGTTTAAAATATACTTTCCAGAATTTTAAAGCATTAAAATATAGTCAGATCACAGAAGGGAATATTGTAAATCTTTCTGTTGAAAAGAGAATTCCACTTAGCCAAGAAAAAGAAAGAAAAAGTCAATTCAGAGGATAATTTTACTTGAAAGGTAAGTACTCAAAACAAAATCTTACAATGGAGGTATTTCATCAAGAACGTTGCAAGCTTGACAAAGTACTTTCATTAGTGTAATTTATGTCATGGTTGGTTTGAGCACTCCAAGATACACACATATTAAACATAACAATGACACAAAAATGTACACGGAACTACTTGTCTACTTTTGAGAAATAGGTAAATTAACTTCTGGTTGATAATCACATTGGTATTTATGGGAATTGCTGTGTTAAGTTACATGAGGTGTTTCTTGCCAAAGGATCAATTTAACATGCTGCCCTATGGAGCATCAGTCGTCTGAATAATTTCCTCCTTATAGTTGGAGGCAATGTGAGATGGCATTTTCAGATATTCCTGGCTGAATTCCAACACAGTATCCACAAAGGTATTGATTTGGTTGGGGAGTGAGGGAGGAGGCTGGTGTGGATGGGGGGAATGTGAACACAGAGGCCAATGCAAACTAGCTGGATGACTACTTGCATTTCCTGGGCAGACTGACAAATAAAACAGAACTGTAGCTCAGTTTCAGAAATCACACTATTATCCTGCTGTTTGTTTTCCATTTTATTTTCAAGAAAAACCTCTTCCTGCCTAGTGATATTATTATATATATAGGCATTTGTCTATTCATTTATAAATATATATTATATATAATTCACTCAACCCCAAGATTTTTTTTTTTTTGTTCTTTTATTCTGGAGCCTTGAACACTACTCAAGCAGAAATCTACAAATGCTCTTTTGAAATTATTTTCTTTAGCTTGGGTAACCTAAAAGACAGAAAGAAAAAACGTTCACATCTGTTCTAGACACTATGCCCAGCCCAAGTTAAATGATTTTACCCTTCCATAAAGATTTCTATTTCTAAAACACATTACTTGCTGTCAAAATTTTAATCTACTTTGTTTGACACACAGCAGCCCTGAGTATGTGGTGTATACCTTACCCATGTAGTAGAGGGGTTCTATATGCAACTTCAATCTGATAGGACTGAGGGTGACTCTTTAGTCTCAAATTCAGTCCACAATCTCCCCAGACTAAGGGCCTTAAAACAAACAAACAAAAAAAGGTGGAATATATGTCTAGCATTTCAGATGATCTTGCCTTACATGCTGAGATTTCTCTTCTGTTCCTTGAAAGTGCGCACTAGCTTTCTCTCATTAATTCACTCACTCATTCACCTTTTGTTCATCAAGCTTTTTTTGTAAGCACCTACCAGTTAGATGGAGGTGAACTAGGTGTCAAAAGTACAGCTCATCATTAATGATTTCCTATCTTGTTTTCATTAATGTCCCTCACACACTGGGAGACACGTCTTTGGCCTTTGTGATTTGCAGAAACCCAGTTTTCACATTCACCTAGTGACCCTCTCAGAGAGGGGTCATCACCTAACTTTAAGTAGCAAACATTCTTCATGCTTATTATGCATAATATTCCCTTGAGGCGGATGCTGCCTTTATCTTCTAGGATATTTCAGGATGTTTACGAAAGATGCTCACAGAATATATTCAAAGACCCTTGATGGATTAATTTCACATTGTAATATGCTAGACCCAGGAAATGGTTCTTCTCAAAGGGGTCGGATCAGATGTCCTATGGCATCTGATGTTTTCTTTACCTTCTTCCGCCATAAATAATTGATCAAAAAGCATTCTCAAATTCTGAACAACACAAATACAGAATGAATTATTAACACAAGCTTCCCAACCTAATCATCTTCGCTTCCTCTTTGCCTTTATCCTCCTTGCCACTCTTATCATGACTCAGTGGAAAATTCTCTATTCTGGGCTCTTCTGTCACATGGCTGGATGTTCCAAGTGTTTGACTCTCTCTCTCTCTCTCTCTTCTTTTATCTGTAAAGGGAAGGTAGGGCCTGTCAATTTGGATAGTTTGTCATTTTTATATCAAGATTTAGTAAGGGTAGTTCTTTCCCCCCAGTGCAATTCAGCTGCTTCTCTGAATGAAGGTTTGAGAAATCACCCAGTGGTAGCTAAAAAGCAAGGCTTAGAAGAGAAGGGTGCATTTCCACTGGTTACTAGCATAATAGTGGATCCAAGTCATTGGTAGCACTTGTTCAAAACTGGAAGCAGATGAGAAAGTCAAGTGGAATATGGAAATTATGATGCAACTGCTCATCGGTGAATTCTCTGAGAGAAGATTCTGCCAGTTGGTCTCTTGTTTCTTAGTGCATCTCCTGACAGACTTCAGACCTTTCCCTTAACATCAAAAAGTTTTGATCTGGTGGGTATGCTCTGCCTTTACTTCCTTCTTGCCACTATTTTCTTCATCATTCCTCTCTCTACCCCCTACCTCTCCTTTTCTTTTTCTGCCATCATACAATGGTTATTTCCCCTATCTGAAATTAAAGAGACAGGGAGGATGGGGGAGGGAGGGACGGTAGAAGGGAGGGGAAGTGGGAGGAAGGGAGAAACAGGGAAAGGAGGTGGGCCTTGTCTGGTAGACACAGAGCAATACAATTAAGAGCAGGGAGTAGCTGGTGTGCATTTACTTTCTCTGCTTCCCCTCGTTCCTAGTCCAAGAGCTTTTCATTGAGGTGATGTGCATTGTGGGTCTTGTGGGCATAAGCCTTGATGTGGATGGTGAATGTCTAGACTCAGCACATCCTGTAACGAGTGTGCTGTCTAGCAGGATGTGGTGCCTTCAGGGAGCCAGGAGTCTGGCACTCCACATTGGTTTCCGTGAAGTCAGCAATCTGTCAAAGCAAGTGGAAGAGGAGGGGCAGGGAAGGGGAGAGGTGAGATGGAGAGAGTAGGAGAGGGAATTAATGAGAAAGAGAGAGGGCGTGTGCATTTGGCCCTGACAGTATTCGCATCAAACTCTGTGTATCTCTCCAGGGAAAACTTGGCTTGGTCTGGGGGTAGATGACATCAGACTTTAAAGATGTTTCTCTTCAGCACCTTTAAGAGGATAACTATATCCACAAATATTACATTGACAGTCTAATTAATATATACTATATGAGAGAATGGCATTTTATGAAGTGGAAGATGTATTATGCATCATTGGAAAACACTACATCTGATCTACACAAGTTCTTATAAATGGTTTCTTATGGGTTCATGAAGATTAGACTGAACTTTGTTCATTTTGGTTTAACATTTATTGTAAACACATCATGGACCAGACCCTGGAGTAGTAAAGGATGAAGAAGACATGGTTTGTACCCTTGAGAAGCTGGTAACTCTAGTAGCATAAGATATTGGTCAGCCTTCTTGATTGCTACCAACAGAAACCACTCTGGCTATTTTCAGCAACAAATGAAGTATTTTTAAAGAAGGTTACTGAGTAGCTCAAAGAATCACCAGGGTGGCTGGACATCCCACAGGACCTAAGAGAGGTTTCCACTGGCAAAGGTACGTTGAGGAGCAATTGGATTGGGCCACTCACTGTGACAGTATGTCCTTTTGCCACTTAACGTAGCCTTCAGTTCTATTCATGAGGGAACACTTTTATACATCCCCACAAATTAGATCTCAATCTAATTAAATGTCAGCCCCTGCCCTGTAAGGAGCCCAGCTAGTGCACAATAAAAATTTGTTCCTGTGAATTGTCACTTATATCCAATAAGTCTTGGCAATGGTGTTGGCTTGTGTTTAAATAAAAGCCTAAGAAACAGAACATAGAAGTAATGGCTTCCATTTTATTGAGCATCTTTTGTGTGTCAGGCACCTATTGTATGGATTATTTCTAATCATTATTTAGTTCAAATCCCCAAATGTCAACTACATAAGCTTCAGACAAGCCTTTCCGGCTTATACGGGCATTCCAGTGCCTTGCAAAGTTCACTCCCTGCACCCAAAGGTTTCAGGGAGTGACAGCGCGGTTGGTCAGCGTGAGCCGGACCTGTCTCAGGTCTGTTGGGGTGACCCCTGGTGGCCTGTGAGGCTCAAAGACACGTGGACACCACACTGCAGAGGCTGACTCCTCTTCTCAGGCCTCCGACCTTCGATCAGCTCCCGCTGGTACTCAGCAACCCCTCCCTTAGTGTTTTCTGGGTGGAGGTGACCACAAACAAGGGTGAAAGGAAAGTGTTCAAATCACTCTCGAAATCTTGGTTTGCTCTTCTATAAAATGAGGAGTCCCAATTTTCTTTTACCATCCACTGACTTCTTCCCCCTCAGTGGCTTGTCCTCCCCTGCAGCGACCTGGCTACATCCAGACCTTCGTCGCTGGAAGCATTATTTATTCCTGACCCCCAACCGTGGACCCGATTGTGCATCTTTCCACACGAGGGCCCCCAGCCTCTGGACATGTAGATTCTGGGAAGGGGTTTTGTTGCCAGAGTCCACCCCCCATTCATAGTAAAATAATATTTGTTCCATTATCAGCAACGTTGAAAGGCGATATTACAATCCCTGTTTTTATTTAAAAGTTTCCAGAATGAAATGTGATAAAATCAAGAATTATTTTGCTAAGGTGACAGAATCATGGGTCAATTTTTTCTTTCATTTTTCTTTTATTGTTGTTAAATTATTATTCGCTCATACAAAGGAATAGACTCCGTAGGAAACTCAAGGAGTTATACATCTATCACAGAATAGCAGACCAAATACTAAACACATAGAGGAGGAATTTTTAAATTGTATCCCACAGGCTCTGAATATACAGGATCCAGCAGAAGTAAGGCCTGCTTGAGTGTGGTTGGTAGGGTAATAATATGGGTGTAGTAATTTATAGTTTTAATTTGAACATTTCACCTAAAATGTTATATGGTGTGCCTGAGTGTGATATTGTTATATCACAGAATTACATGCTTATGATTTTGTAATAAAAACAGGGACGTGATTTGTGCTGGACCCTGTAAAACCTCACAGTTGTCAACAATCACCCCAGGAAGTCACCTTTGCTAGGAAAGCAATATTTATTTTTGCAGTGACCTCCAGGACCCTACATGGCCTGTCTCCACCACCCCCTTTGCAGTCACAAAGCGGGGTGGCCTCTTCCTGTTTTTTTTTTTCAATATGCCTGACTCCCTCTGTACAAAAGGTCCTTCTGACCTTGCAGCCTTCTCTACCTATTGAAGTCTTCCTTCAGATGGTTTCATACCTGCCTCCCTCCCCTCCTCAGGCCTTTGTCCAATGTCCCCCTCTCAGTGAGACCTTTCTGAATGGCTCTGTCTGAAACTTTCCAGTTTCATTCTTCTCTAGGGAACTTGCCACCATCTAATGCTGACACCATGGTACCAAACCCTCCGTAGGACTCATATGCTGGGCTTGTTCCAAGAGCTTCACACATATTCTCTCCTTTAACCCTCACGGCAGCAATGCAAGGTGGGTTCTCTGTTGATCCCATTTTACAGATAAGGAAACTGAGGTGCAGAAAAATTAAGTAGCTTGCCTATCATCATTCAATGACCAAGCTGATGACCGGGATTTGAACTCCGCGCGGTGTGGTGTGGCTAGAGTCCATGCTTTCATTACTTAACCCATTTACTTTATTTTGAAGCCCCCCCTCCACTATAGTGTAAGCTCCAAGAATTTTTTCCTTAGTGTACCCTTTTTTTTCCTTGCTGTATCCTCAATGCTCAGCACAGTGCCTGACCCATAGTAGGTGCCTCATAGATACTTGTCTAATTAATTAATTGGTTAGCTAACTAACATACATTTAAAATCCCTGTTTTAGCCTCTGGTCTATGCCTGCACATGGGTTAAACACCTAGTAATTATTCTTAACATGACATAAATCCCTAATGGCATGTTTCCCTAGTCATATTCCCCCAGTGCCCTGCTCAGGAAGGAACACCCAAGAGAATACTAGAACAAAACTTTTTCCATACGACCCAAAGGCCAAGAGCATGACAGTAAGTGCCAAGGACCTCACAGTCTTAAAACAGTGATGCAAGACATGCAGAGGGGCTGAGGCTCTTTCCAATGCCACTCCACGCAGGAAGGGCGCAGACAGAGTCCAGGCACTCGTCTGCAGCCTGGTACAGCTCCTCTCAGCTCCACAAACTGAACCTGACAGCAACGGCTGCTTCGGAGACACGCGTGTCAGCTTCCATCTCCTTCTCTGTGCCTGGCCTCCAGGGCAGACACCAGCCGCTCCACAGTGCTTGGCCTCAGAGACATGCACCTGCACTCAGCCCCTGCTCCCCAAGCCTCTCCCGAAGGACGCTAGACAGAAAGCCATGCTGCCGCTCCATCTCAGTTAATCCACCAGGACACACAACCTGTTTTGACATTCGCTTTAATCTGCCTTCATCCTTTTCCTCTGTGTCTAGTCCTCCTGCCTTGAACCTGGCCCCCACCCCTAATGAAGACAAGAATCGAAATAAAGATCAGAATCATTTGACTGGATTGGCTGCCACCTCTCGGAATTAAGCAAGGTCAAAACACACTGCCAGAATGCCTCCAGCCTCTCCACTGACATGTTCAGTTAGTGACCAGCTGCTTCAGCTGTGCCTCCTCCAACTTCTGCAGAAGAGCTCAGCCTGAAAAACAGCTTAGTCCAGCCTGCCTTTCCCCAGTGCAGCCCTCCAGATACAGCCTCCATCTCTGGGCAGCTGCCCGCCCGCCTCACCATCTGTCACGCTGGCCTTCTGCCCACGGGGATCTGAGCCAGTGGTTTATGGCATCCAGCGACAGCGCCCAGGAAGATGGGGATTTGCTGGATCAGTGGCATTGCGTTTCCACATTCCACCCGTCTTGCTCGGAAGCCCTTTCTGATCACACCTGTTGACAGCCATACTAATGGAAGAATCCGTGCATCCCAAAGCTTAGGGAACATCCACCTCCAAGCAGGGTTCGTACAGCAGTCTCTACGGTTCTTCCTCAGCCCAATGCCTTATGAGAGGCAGGTCTCCAAAAGTTCAGCTCTTCCATTATTCAAATCACCTGGGAAATTTTTCCCACTAGGGAAGAACTGACCCAGCCGAGTTGGTTGTCTCCATGTGGTCTCTGGCTGCATGTCTGCATAACAGAAATAACTAGACCACAGTGTCAGCTATGAGCCACTTTGCTTCATGGTATCACTTCTCAAGTGAGAGAAATTGGTGTATGAAAGTGAGCCTCCCTCAGACACCCAACTAGGCACTTTCCTACTGACTTGTTTTCTATCCTACAGCAGAAGGTTTGCCATTCGATGGAAGGAGGAGAGTGCAGGAGCTAGGGTGGGGAAATAGGGATAAAGGCAGGGTAATTAATTACACAAACAAATTTGCTGTCAAATCAGAATTATGATGAACTAGTCCCTATGCACTATTTTATAAAAAAGAGAGAGATACACATTTTCTAGGATAGGTTGGGTTTCAGTAGAACACCTGTGGAGGTTGCTACAACCCTATCAAGCTAATCAGGTAGCATTTAGAACATTGAATAGAAACCTACTCTCATAGTGGGAGAGAAAAAGTCTACTAGTTTTAATGTCACACAGTACCAAATTGGAGGTTTCGGGAATGGAACTCAATAGTGAAGCACTCCTAGGCATAGACCCATACTACTTTGGGCAGACAAACTGCAGTGAGTCTGCTTTAGCTGATGTACGATCCCACCCTGGAATCTATGGGACTGGCCCTTCCAAGGGGCCAGTAAGGACAGTTGTGCAAGACTAGGCCTCAGGGGGGCCCTTGGCTCTCCTCTGTCCTGAGGCCACAGGAGGCAACCCACACCCCAGGCATTTCTCTGTACATTTCCACTTTCATCGCATAAGGGAATTATTTTTAAAAAGTGGGAAAAATACCTCCTGGTTACCTTCTTCCCCAATGTTGGTGGGTCATTGGAGTAGGTGTCTGCCTGCAGGCTGCACGTGACTGAGGGGCACACCTGGGCAGGGGAAGACCTGATTCAACCCTTGTGTTATCCAAACCACTGTACCTTAGAGCACTCTTTTTCTGTGGCTACACCCTACTTCCTTTTCCTGTTACGAACTTTCAAGATACAAATTAATTTATTTGTGCTTCAGTGAGACTAAGCACTCAATGGTGAATAAGCTGACATTTCTGTTCAATGACACAAGCTCTACTGGCTGGCATGGCCAGCTGGGGGCAAGGCTCCTCTCTCACTGGGCAAGAAGTCTTTTCCCACTCCCAGATGAGCCCCTGGTCAACAGCTTCATTCTGGATGACACAGATCACGGGCTGCCCTTTGCTGAGTTGAGACCGTGCCATTTACTGTCTTTCATGCAAGAAATCTAACTAAAGCCAAGATGTTGGAGGCCATTAAATATATTTCCATCCATTAAGTAGGCCAGGAAATTGCATACTTCTTTCATTGAATTATTCCTACATGAATTGAAATACAAAATAAGCATAAGTGTAGATTATGAAAAAATGTTGATTTTCTAACTTCATTTTACCTATTTTAGAACATGTTCATATTCAAACATAAATTATATGTTATGGGAACATCACGTCATGGTCTCTTATCCTTAAATGAAATGGGTCCTGGGTCACTGGCAAACTTACTAAATGCACTTAACAATTGTGATAAAACTATGATCTTAAAGATTTTGGATATAAGGAGGAATACCGTGGTGGGAGGAACATGGCTCCCCGGAGTCAGGAAACAGCTTGTTCTCAAGCCACATGCTCCCCACTGCTCTTTGATTCCCATGTGAATCCTTCAACCTAACCTGGGTACCTCCCTAAGAACAAACCTCTCCAAAGGAGCCTCCTTCAATAAGCCTTCCTTATTCTGATTACATTCACTGCCTTTCTATCTCATGCAGAGGTCTTAAATAATCTTGTTTCCAAACATTTCTCCCATTCTCCCATCTCTTTCTGATTTATTCTTCATATTAAAGCTTTCAGCTCCTAGGAGAGCATCTCAGGTGAGCACTTCTGGACTTAACTCTCCTGCATTCTCCACCCAAACCCAGCATGTACGCTTTGCACGACTTTGCAGATGTACACTTTGAATTTCTCATGTGTCTGTGCTGTGTGTGCACAAGTGTGTGTGTGATATTTCTCCACCTGGGTCGACAGATTCAGGAACTCTGTTATTTATCTTTTGCATCTCTGTTTCGAAGCCTAGGGCCTTTAAGACAGTGGATGATCAAGACCATGTGCTCATCAAGTGAATGGAATGATGGAGAGACTCTTATGAAATCTTAAAACTCAACTCCAGAGCCACCCCTCTTGTGAAATCATCCACCCACCCAAGCCCATTGAAGTGAAATTTAATTTAAAAGATTAAATTTTTCTTCACTTGGACTTGTAGAGCACTTGTCTTTTTTCTTTTATTGTAGTACTTACCACACACACTGTCTTCTAATATATCCCGTTGTTCATGTTTCTCTCCCCTCTGGGCCTACTGTGTGCACCTCTGCTAGCTTTATACGCATGATCTCTAATCCTTCTGGTGATCGTTCCCTGTGGATATTACTGCTTCCATTCTAAGATGTTTGCAAGATAATACCTCTGCCCCGTCCTGGTGTTTTCTTTCCAGGGAAGGGAAATCTACTAGTGAAACACTCCAGGCCTCCTCTGTGCCCTTACTTCCTCCCCCTCAGAGGACATAGGCCATCTCAGCGCAATGGTTTAGTTTGGAAGGAAAATCTGGACAAACTTTCTGATTCTCTCTCCTCTCTTTCCTTTCCATTCCTCCTGGGCAGAGAACGTTGAGCTATGCTCCTTCCCATTGTTAGTCTTTAGGAAGTAGCCCCAGTTCCTACGGCTTAAGGCATGAGGGGGTTGTAATTGGGGAAACAACCTCAAATGTACCAATATCTGGCACAATAAGTCAGTAATCTTAGGGGAAAGACAAGGAGTAAAATTTTGAAGGAGTAAATTATGTGTCAAGTGAATTGAGCCCAGGAAGTAGCTCTGAGACTCAGATTGTATGAGCAGGTGTTTTGACCTTAAACTCTGTAGAGGGTTCTACACACAATGGTAAACTCTATTATGCAGTTGGAAGGTAAGTGCTGCAGGTGGGGCAAAAGCTTTATGCTTAGACTACATAGTATTTTGACCTTGGTAAGTGACTGCTGCTTATGCCAGCTTTGTCCGCAGGCCACTGACAGTCAGGGTCGCTTGCACAGCTGAGAAGGTTCATAGGCCTCAGCAAAAAAAAAACAGGGCAGTGCAGGGATTAACAAGGCTCCAATGGTGGCAGCAAGGGCACCTCAGCCAAACAATTCACACTGGTGCCTCGTGGGACCTTGCAAGTCAACGCCAGCCCTGCAGGCCTCAGAAAAGCTGTGGGCCATTAGCAGGAGAGGGCAGCACCTGTGTATAGGTGCTACAGCTTGTCCTTCACCTACACAAGTGCAGGTTTTTCTAAACAGACATGGCTAAGTCAATGACTCAACCATGAAGAAAAGAGCCTCTTAGATGTTGGAAGGGCAGGACATGCTTGCTCGTCTTAAATGACAGTGCTGGAGAATTCCATCTGTGCCACAGAGCACTGAGTGAGGTTCTAGATTTAAAATGTTAGTGCCAGGCCCCAGCAGGTAAAGCAAATGGGAAATGCAGATTGACAGGTTATGGATATACTGGACGGCAAAGACGGAAACAACTACTGGTGATGAAGGTTACAAAATAATTTCAAATTCTTAAGCTTTGGAAGAAGGCTGCAATGCCTCCAATACCACTGTCTGAGAGTGGAAATATGTGTCTGTGGGTTTACTCAGACAGGGTAAATGTTTTTGCTGGGAGAATTTTTTTCTCAGGAAAGTTTAAGTTCAAAGCTCATGAAGTCCAGACAACCAGCATAGTCTGGAGAAGACAGCAGCTGAATGATTTTTTTCCAGCTACCTTCTCCCACACTTGCCTGGTTCTCTGCCATTCCTGGTGGCGCTCTACCTTCCTGAGTCCTAGAAACTGGGTTTGCCAGGAAGGGCTGCCCTTGACGTTGGGCATTGGCTGTTTTCCTCCATTTGGTGAGTGTCAAGTCAGAGCTATGAAACTGTTTGTCCAACCAACCCTCTCAACTCTTTTTAAAAAGAGAGGTATTCAGGGACTTCTCATTAAACTAATACCACTGCTCAATCCTAAAAGGAATGATGCTCGTTCTAGGTAGAACCAGCCGGGGCACTGGCCCAGACCACAGACCTCAAAAGATGGCCCACAACCCTTGCAGGGGGTCTGCCAGGTCAAAACTGGTTAATGAGGAGGAGGAAGATCAGACAGGTTGTTCCATTCACTGGTGTGCACTGATGGTGCAGAGGCGAAGGTCCCTAAAGAGCTGGTATCTTAGCAGCATGACCACAGCTGCACTAGCAGTCACTGTGTTCTTTGCCACCCCACACTCAAGACAAATTTTTAAATCCACTTTCCCTTCCAAATGACCTTGAAAAAGCTGTAAAAAATAGTCATGTTATTAAATCCTATCTCTTAAGTGCAAGTTCTTTTAATGTTCTGCATGACAAAATGAGGAGTCCATGTGGGCTCCTCTCGCCCTGCGCCAGGATGTGAAGGGGGTCTTGAGAACACGCACCGTGCCGTTGTCTGAATTCTGACCTGATGAACCTTTCTTCTTTTTGTAAATAAACATCTGTTTTACTTAAAGAAGCCACTATGGTTATTTAAACGTGGATACTTGGGAACTATTTGCTCAAAAATGAACAAAGAGCATGTCTGTTCAAGCAGAACAGCAGACGATAATTGTCACCAAAGATGAAGTTCAAGCTTTCAAGCCAAAATTAGAATTCCTAAAAATGTGTGTCTACCACCACGAGCTTGATTGTCTCCTCGTCTTAAAGATGTCCTGATGAGATGGGTGCTGATGTTAACAAATGTGATATTTTGACATTGTTCAGTAAAATATGTCAGCATTCAGGAGATCTGCCTAACTCAGTGAAACTATATTTCCCAAATAACCAAAATATGGAATAAAATATTAACCAAATTATGCATGGGTAAAAGATCTTTTCAAAATGTAACTTATTTCAATGAATTTTAATGTAACAAAGTATGAAAAGTACACTGGTAGGGTTTCCAATTCCACATGGAAACTAATCTTTAAGAAACTAGCACTTGTTAAGTGTTAAGTGTAACATCAAGGAAGAAAGTTCCCAACTATCTGAAACAGGTTTGAAAACACACCTTCCTTTTTTAACTGAGTATCTGTATGAAGCTGGAGCTTCTTCCAATTCTTCAACCAAAGGAGCACGTTGTGACGCATGGAATGCAGCAGTGGATACGCGCGTCCAGGCGCCGTCTCTTAAACCAAATGTGAAAAGTATTTGCAAACATGTAGGGAGAAAAGGCCACTCCTTTTTAACTATATTTTTGTTTTGAAAAATGTCATTAGTTTTAGTACATATGGTATCTATGTTAAATTGTAATGAGTTTATTTTGTTATGTTTAAGTAAGTTGATAAGTATTTTTAAATGCCTTGGTTTTAACTTCTAATATCATAAACATTGATAAGTACTTTGGGCTTCTCAACAACTGTTCAGAGTTTAAGGGTGTACTGAGATGAAAAGTGTGCCAACTACTGACCTAGACCATGAGAACTCTCTGGCTAAAACAGCAAGAATAAGAAACTGAGGGATGAAGGGATTATAAGATCTTTGAATATTTAACTCACGCAGAAAACAAAACTTACTTTCAGACATTAATTCCCACATATATTTGAAATTCAACCAGCAAGGAGATTTAATCTTTAGACTCTAATTTCCTCCTGGGAAATTTATAATAGGGGAAGATTTGGATATCAAATTTGGATATCTATGTTGCTGTATTGTATTACTGTACTTTTGTTATTAATGCTGTCCTTTAATTTCATCTCAGAATCTTGGAACTGGAGAGACCAGAATGGAGGGAATTAGACATCATGGTTGAAGACGATGTGGAATAGAAATAGGGGAAGGATTACACTTTCATCCTTGGGTTCAGAGGGGCCTTGGCTTTGATTTCATTAATACACCTTTCTAACTCATTCCAAAAGTGTCTCTAAGGGAAAACTCTCATGCGTCCATAGACTATCTAAATCCTCTATCTATTGCCAGTGGTGAGCCATGTAGTACTTTTCTTCTTTACATGTAAACACATAACTGCAGTATAATACAAGGAGTATACTGTTAGGAACGTGTGCATCGTCCATAGGAGGATTGAAGGGACCTATTAACCAAGTAGGGCACAGGGTAAATGTCAGAAAAAGCTTCCTTGAAGAAGTGGACTAACATTAGTCTTAAAGGATAGAATGATCCCATCTAATGACTAACTAAGAATTCAGTCCAGAGAAAACAGCAGGAGAAAAGCTACAAAGGTGAGAAATGGCACGGAGTGTGTAAGGGAATGAGGTTGGGAGTGCTGATGAGTGAAGTGGGAATCAGTGGGACCGAATCAGTGGGACCTGGAATCGGAGAAGCAGGCAGAGCCACGCATGGAGGGCCACCTAGTGAAGGGCCACGTTTAAGGAGTTGAGTCTCTTAGATCACAGGCAAAGAGGGGCGTGGTCACATTTGCATTTTAGGTAGATCATCCGGGTGCTTTAACATAGGAAGAATTCGAGCAAACAAGCTGACAGAGAGTCGGACCAATCAGAAAGCATGAGCTGAAGATGCAATGGGGTGATGGGGACCAGAACGAGGACAATAGCGATAGGGTGAGAGATTAAAAGACATATCTGTCAATCAGTAATGCATGCAGCTTTGGGGGAGTCCAACAAAAAACAACAGGCACCTTTTCTAGTAGTAAAGTAAAAGATAGTAAGGTAAAGTTAAGTAAAGGAAATTATTTTGCAGACCTGCATTCCAAGGGCAAGACATGGGATCTTCGAGAGATAGGCACATCCACTGTAGCGTGCCCAGCTTGCTAACCTACACATCTGGAAGGGAAGGGCCCAATTATGACCACCTAAACTTTTGACAGATCACTCAGTAAGAGGGAAGAAGGGCTGCCTGACAATAAAAACAAAACCGCAGGACAGCTATGGATTGTCATTGATTTTTGGCTTTCAATGTAAATAAAGCATCAGGACCTTTCTCTCATCTGGGCTTCCCTGATTTCCCTGTTTCACCTGGGGAAGAGCCAGCTGCGTAAATGCACAGTGGGAGCTCGGCATACTTCATGTAGAGAGGTGCCCTCCATCTTCCTCTGAGCGAGCATGGTGTTCCCCCCTTCCAGCTGTATGTTTTATATCACGAAGTTCTGTTTGGTTCTTTCCCATCCACCTAGGAAATTTTGATCTCTTGTTTTCCCATTATATTTTATTAAAATATATGTAATATACTCACTTCATGTTCTGTTTCTGGTCATTTTCATATCTACTAGCTTTGCAAGTAGCTCTTAGCTTGAGTCCACGCTTCACTTTTTTGCTGCTAACTTTTGTTTATAATGACTTGTTTTGGCTTAACCTTTTTAAAGTTAAAAACCTATGTTCTTGGAAGTTTATCAAAGGGAATTCTTTGAGGCCAGCATTGAAATTGGGTTTCTCTAAGGAGTGTTTGCACTGGCCTACGTCAGCCTCCTCTCAAGACTACTCTCAACTAAAATTTCTACTACCCAACAGGCAAGGGAAATGTGATCCCAAACCCTTGTGATCGCAGAAAGTATATGTGGCAATTTCCTTCCATTCACGGAGAACCAAGCATGAGACAGAACGTGTCCTCACTCAGTATGTGTCTCCAACATCTCCATCAGCAGGGCAAGTTTTCCCTATTTGTCCACTTTGGAGGTGCTGATTTATGCAGGAACTCTGACCTGACCCTCTTTCCCTGTTTGGGGCCCAGGCTTTGTCTCCTGTCCCTGTGCATTTGTCCCATTGAATCCCAGGCAATAGGCATCAAGTTCCACCAGGTACCCCCAGCACAAGCACTGGCTCCAGCACACCTTGCCCTTTTGGATTTGTACTTTCAGGAGGCTTTTGGGAAAACCCTGAGAAATTCTTTTATTTTCTCTAGCTTAACCACACATTATAAAAGCTGTAAGAAGTTGAGTTTTTCTACAGCATTTTTAGGTGTGCTATACTGGAAGAGGTTTCTCTGAACACCTGAGCCACCATTTGCAGTAATTGGAAGTTAGAGCTATTGTCTCATATCATGCCACAAAAAAAAAAAAAGAAGTCATTTATTTATGCTTCATGTTGAGATGATCAATCGAGAAAGAAGACAGGTGGAATAAAGGCCAATTTGTCATTTGTCCTACATGGTCTACCCCAAGAGGATCTGAAGGAAGCCAGATGGGCTTGAGACAAGTCAACAGTTTTGTGTTACTAGGAAGCAATAAAGTGTCAAAGGATGGGTGAAACCATTGCTCAATGTCTTAAATGATCACACAATGACAATAAACTACAAAACTGAGTTTATCACTTCTTTAAGAAAGGGAGAGTTATGTCAGCTGGCACAGTCTCCCGGGAAAGAATAGGTAAGTGACCTGATAGAGGGTATCTGGAAAACGTGGACCTCAGGGACTGGTGGACTCTCAGAAGCAGGAGTGGGGTGGCGTCAGCTGGAGAGGCACAGTTACTCAGGTGAGATGTGTTGGTAGGTTCAGTTTCAAAAACCTGTTTGCTGGAACAAGTACACTAGTCCCTATTGGCTCACATTTCAAAGCAAAAGGCCAGTGCTGATTGATTGGTTTTCAGAAGCCCTTCACTGGAATGAGTTGTTGGTTGATGAAATGGGTTAAAAACTAGTTCTGATGACTCCATGGCTATAGAATTATCTTTTACAAAAAATAAGCAGTTCTAACATCCATCTGTGTGACTGAATTTTACTGTGCCTACGGAATAATTAGTTGTTTCTTGGGGGTAGGGGATTTTTTTTCTTTGGCAAAAGAAAATATCATCAAGAAAAATATGTAATCATTTGTAAAACCAAATATTTAAAGAGTCTTTTTTTTTTTTTTTTTTAGATAGAACTCAAATCCCCAGATTAGGATGAACCGACCAATAGCCTCAATCAACCACACATTGATTTGGTGAGAAAGAGGCAATGACGAGAAAACCTCATGTCCTGGGGTCGGTCCAGTCTCTCATGCTTTCTGCAGCGATGTCTGTAAATTTAAACTTATACTCAGAAAAATCACCTTGTTCACAAAGCATAAAACAAAGCCCTCATCACAAAATAAGACTGCAGTCATTGTCACAGTCTGTAGTAAAGGAAGAAAGGAGACGTGCAGCCCAGAAGAGTTTTGAACAAGTATGAAGTCAAAAAATTTATACTTGATACTCAATGACCCAGGAAAATATGAACTCAGGCATCTAATATCCTGATGATTTTAATCAATATCAATTACATAGAAATTAAAACATTTAGCTATGTGCAGTTCAGGGTCCGAAAGCACTTACCTTTACATTTCATCCCATATGCCACGGGGCGGTAGTTGAGAGCACACCCCAGAGTCAGAGTAGTGGAACCGCAGCTTGGCTCTGTACGTGCCTCAGCTCCCTCATTTGCTATTATGAGCTGAATTGTATGCCCTCCAAATTCCTGTGGTGAAGTCCTCACCCTCAGGACCTCAGAATGTGAGTATACTTGGAGATACAGTATTTACAAAGGTAGTTAAAGTTAAACAGGGTAACTACTGTGGGCCCTAATCCAGTATGTCGTGTTGTCCTTGTAAGAGGATAAGATTAGGACACGGGCACCCTCGGAGGGAAGTCCATGTGAGGACATGGCAAGGAGGCAACCATTCACAAGCCAAAGAGAGAGGCCTCAGAAGAAACCAACCCAACTGACTCATTGATCTTGGACTTCCAGCCTCTAGAACTGTGAGAAAATAAATTTCTGTTGCTTAAGGCACCCAATCTGTTGTATTTTGTTGTGGGAGCCCTAGAAAACTAGTATATCTGCTAAGTGAAATTGCATTAAATCCACATCATAGGGTAGTTGCGAGGATAAGATAAAGTAATGTAAAGTCATAATAGTGGTCAATATTTCCTGACCACTTACTATATGTCTCATCATTAGCAGCAAAGCCTGGTACAATTACTGTGTATTTTTATTATTAAAAAAATCAAGATGTGCTCAATGAGAATAGGATGTTAATCTGACCATAATTTTGGATTTGATTTTAAATATTAACTATGAGGATATAAAGTACAGCATAAGAAATACAGTCGATAATATTTTAATAACTACATATGGGGTTAGATGAGTACTAAATTTATCAGGGTGATCACTTAGTAAGTTATATAAGTGTCTAATTATGGCATTGTACATCTGAAACTAATATAATATTGAATGTTAACTCTAATTTTAAAATAAAAATTTTACCTAATCAACAAAACAAACAAGTGAGCAACATAGAACTAGAGACAAGGAAATAAAGAACAAACTGACCGTGACGGGAGCAGGGAGAGAGGGGGATAACAGGGAAAAGAAGGCACTAGGCCAAGTCAAGGAACATGTATAAAGGACCGATGGACAAGAACAACGTGGAGGAGGTTTGAATGTGGAAGGGGGCTTGGGTAGGGCAGGGGAGAGCAATAGGGCAAAAACAGGGACAGCTGTAATTGAACAACAATAAAAAAAAATTAAATGAAATGAAATAAAAATTCTTTAAAAAAATAAACATTAACTATGATGGCTCACCCTGTTTGCAAATTTGGAAGAAAGTGTCTCCCTCTATTATGAGTGGGAGCCATGTATAGTTTTTGATCAGCACAGGAAAAAACTGTCATCTGAGGAATGAAAAGAATTCATTTAGCCTCTTCAAGGGGAATTTATGCTATTGTCTGTCAGGCACATAAATGAGATGATCCCCAATTTAGATGCCCTAACCTCTTTACTTGCAGTGGTAGGACGCTGGATATAAATTTTTAAGCACTGTCAAAACAGACTATTTCAGTGGGAGATAGAGACAGCTGGAATAAAAGATTGGTTCAGGAAGAGGCGGAAAAGAAACAAGGAAAGCAGCCAGTAAATTTGCCTGGATGGGGCAGTGAGTGAAGATAAGACAGATACATTGAGCCCCTGGTGGTGACTTGAGAAATTTAATGTAAGTTATGATATGATGATAAATGAGCATGTTTGGTCGAGTGATTTTAGCATCAATACGTAGGAATAACAGAGAAACAGGTAATCTAAGGCAATCCTAGAAAACCTGGGAACTTCCTATGATGACAGTGAAGGGGTCACTCAGTAAAGGGGTCTCAGAAGGAAATTCCTTCATATCTCTCCCTATGGTCCTGTGTAATGACCACGTGCAGTGGAAGCCAGAACTCCCACAGAAGTTGCCCTAAAACAGATGTGCTGAGCTCTGCTCCAGTCCTCGACAAGAAGAGAATTATTAAGGTAAAATTTAATAATATATATTAATGGGGAAAAAAGAACATTTGGATTTCAGAAGCTCATTTTCTGTGTGTCAGGGATGATGTGGACACCAACTAGCAGTGTCCGCGTCATTATGGATGAAATAAAACATTCACACAGACTACTGAGTCTGGTGGAGGAAAAAGGATGACAGCATGACTTTTCTCTCAGGGGGAGCAAAAGCCGCAGCCTCTGCCATGCTCCTGTATTCTATATCTCCTCACATTCCAAGATGGTTCTCCTTCACCATCCCCAGGTTACAACAAAGGAGCCAATGCCCCTTGTTACATCACAGAAGAAGGATGTTAGCAAATGAATAGGTGAAAGTAGTTGAGTCAGTCACACTGGTCCCTGCAAGGTTTAGCATGGATTTTAGGAAGTTACAGTAAGCACTTGCAGGGTGAGGGAGTTTTAGCAAAGAGCAAGCCCCAAAAGAGCCTAGGTATATTGCAAATCTGATTACCCACGAGAGAACCTATCTGTGGGCGTGGGTCCTGTGCATCTCCAAGTGGAAGCTGGGCTCACACCACGCAGAAGGATCTGCCACACAGGGATATGCAGGAACTTGAAATAGACCAACAAAATACAGGTTAGTGGGAGTCCAAATGATTTGCTTTAATAATTACTTAAGAATCACATATTATTAGAACATAGGACATACAATTGACCTTTGAACAACACAAGGGTTGGGGCACCAACAGATTTCCACACAATTGAAAATCTGCATATAACTTTTGACTCCCCAAAGACTTCACTACAGTTGATCCTCAGTATCCTCAGAGGATTGGTTCCAGGATGCCTCTTGGACACCAAAATTTGAAGATTCTCAAATCCCTTATTAAAGTGGTATAAGCTGGTCAAGATGAAGGGGAAGGCAAACATGGCTCACCTCCTCACACAACCACAGCAAAAATTACAACTAAGCTACAAAACAACTATCACCCAGAATCATCAGAAAATTGAGTTGTATGGAAGTCTGGCCACTAAGAAATTAAAGAAGTCACATTCATCTAGATGGGTAGGAGGGATGGATACATAGAGACACAGAGATGTGGAACAGGTGGTCCCACATCCCCATGTGGTGGATAAAAATTTGGAGGTGTACTTCAGGAGTGAGGGATCCCAGCCCCACATTAGACTACTCAGCCCATGGTTCCAGCGTCAGGAAGATAAGTCCCTGTAACTTCTAGCTATAAAAACCAGTGGGGTTTGGGGCAGAGGATGAAACTGTGGGGTTTTCAGGCATCTCCTCTTAAAGGGCCTGCAATGGACTTAGGACTTATGCAGACTTGCTCCCTCTGGGCTCCAGCACTAGGCCAGCAGCTGGAAGGGCACCAGTGGCATATGGGGAGAAAATGAAGAGTCTGGCATCAGGGCAAGTGCCAAGGGAACTTTCCTCCCAGGCAAAGGACAGGCAACAGCATTGTCCTTTTTCTGAGCCTTCCTACACACGGAGCCACAGAGTGGCATCCATAACCATATCTGAGACTCCATCAACCTAGTTCATGGGGGTTGCCCCACGCTGGTGATTACCTAAGGCTCTGCCCCATCCAACTTACCAGTATGCTTTTCTACAATAGTCCATGCTACTAAGACAGGGCTTCAAAGCAGCACTACTTAATACATTGAAACAAACGTAGGGAGGCTGCCGAAATGAAGAGACAAAGAAATATGGCCCAAATGAAAGAAAAGAACAAACTCCAGAAAAGAACTAAACAAAATGGAAATAAGCAATTTATCAGATTTCAAAACTCTGCAAATTTGGCAGAGTTCAAAACACTGGTTATTAGGATGTTCAAGGAATTCATTGGGTACTTCAACAGCATAAAAAAGAGACAGGCAAAAATGAAGGTTACACTAACCAAGTGAAATAAAGAAAAAGTTACAGGGAACCAACAGTGGAATGGATAAAGCTGAGGGTCAAATCAATAATTTGAAATATAGAGAAGAAAAAAAATCAGTCAGAACAGCAAGAAAAAAAAGGATAGGCTAAGGAGCCTCTGGGACAACTTCAAATGTACCAACATTTGAATCACAGGGGTGCTGGAAGGAGAAGAGGAAGAGCAAGAATTTGAACATTTATTTGAAAAAAATAATGAAAGAAAACTTCTCTAATTTGGTGAAGGAAATAGACCAGTCCAGGAAGCACAGACTGTCTCAAACAAGAGGGACCCAAAAATGACCACACGAAGACACATCATAAGTAAAATGCCAAAGTTTAAAGATAAAGAGAATCTTAAAAGCAGCAAGAGAATAGCAGAGAGTTACCTACAAAGGAGTTCCCATAAGACTGCCAGCTGATTTCTCAAGAGAGACTTTGCAGGCTAGAAGGGAATGGCAAGAAGAAGTGTTCAAACTGATGAAAAGCAAGGACCCACAATCTAGATTACTATACCCAACAAAGCTATCATTTAGAATCAAAGGGCAGATAAAGTGCTTCCCAGACAAGGTAAAGCCAAAGGAGTTCATCAGCACTAAGTTGTTATTATATGATATGTTAAAGGGACTTATTTTTAAAAAGAAGAACATCAAAACTATGAACATAAAATGGCAATACATTTACAACTATCAACAACTGAATCTAATAAACAAACTAAGCAAACAAGCAGAACAGAAACATAATCATAAATATGAAGATCACTTGGAGGGTTATCAGTTGGGAGGGGAAGGAGAAGAATGGGGGAAAGCTGCAGAGATTAAGATGTACAAATTGGTAGGTACAGAATAGACAGGGGGATGTTGAGAACAGTATAGGAAATGGAGAAGCCAAAGAACTTATATGCATGACCCATGGACATGAACTAAAGGAGGGGGAATTATCAGAGTGAATGGGGGTACCATGTGGAGGGAGGCAAAAGGGGAAAACTTGTGACAACTGTAATAGCATAATCAATAAAATAGATTAAAATAAATGAATAAAATTGTATAAAACAACACATACAGTCAGCCCTCCAAAACCACAGACTTCCAATCTCAAATTAAAAATAGGTTTTCTATCGGCGGTTGCTTGAATCCACAGACATGAAGCCCACAGATACAGAGTGCTGACTGAATTTATTGAAATAAATCCATATGTAAGTGGGCCCTCGCAGTTCAAACCTACCTTGTTCAAGAGTCAACTGTAACAAACAGCAAATGCTGGCCAGGATGTGGAGAAAGGGGAATCCTTTTGCATTGTTGGTGGGAACGCAGACAGGTACAACCACTGTGGAAAGCAGTATGGAGATACCTCAAAACATTAAACATGGATCTGCCTTTTCACCCTGCATCCCCACTTCTGGGAATATAGCCAAAGGAACCCAGAACACTAATTTGAAAGAACATAAGCACCCCTGTAGGGTAAGTGGAGGCAGTCTGGCTTCCTTACCCAGGTGTCTGGATAACAAAGGGAAGCAGTGTTCCCATAGCCTTGAGTGGGTCTGATAAGCAGTGTTCTCATAGCCTTGGGACTGGGTCCAATAAACAGTTCCCATAACATGGAGTGGGTTCACATGCTCAGAATTATGCTATCTTATGTAATTTTCTGGCTTGAAGCTGGCTTTGTTTGCCTCTAGTACTTAAAGCAGTAGGGGCTCCCTGCTAGGTGCCATGCTGGGTGCCATGCATACTGCATGCCTCACAGAGGGGACAGGTGACAGACATGCAGAGACTTGCAGAGATATGCAGGGAGACACACAGCTTGCAGTGTGCATAGCTTGCCCACCCATGAATAAAGGCATGCTAAGCATCTCCATGGCTCTGTGCATTTTCTTCCATCTCCCCAAATCTAGAGTGGACCTGCCAGGCCTTGACAGGCTGCAACACAACCCCTATGCTCATTGCAGCATTAGTGAAGACCTGGAGGCAGCCCAGGTGTCCATCAGCAGATGAGTGGATGAAACAACTCTGGGACATTTACATAATGGAATTCTACTTGGCTGTAAAAAAGAAGAAAATTTTACCCTTTGCAACAGTATGAATGGACCTGGAGAACATTGTGTTAAGTGAAAACAGCCAGTCAGAGAAAGACAAGTACCATATGATCTCACTCATATGTGGAATCTAATGAACAAACCAAACTAGCAAGCAAAACCAAGACAGACTCATAGATGGAGAGCAGATGAGAGCTGCTGAGGGTGGTTAAGCGGTGGAGGGGCTGAGCAAAAAGGAAAAAGGACTCATGGACATGGACAGCAGTGTGGTGATCGTGTGGGGAGGGGGTACAAGGGGACTAAATAATAATGGAAAAAATACAATAAACATTAAATTTTTTAAAAAGAGTCAACTGTATTTGTATATGAGTGATCTTAAGATGTTTTCTAATTTTGACAACTTAGTTTCACGTTGTTCCACACCTTCATCAAATATCTCGTGATTAATAGATGAAGATAAACTTTAACCCAGCCTCTTGACCAAATAAATGAACATATATTCCACATTATTACATCAGATAATTGAATTCTTGGACATTCTTTGTCTCATTGCCTGTCCTTGCTCATAGACCACCTCAATGACCAAGAGGACTGCCCCAGAAATTTACAAAAATCATCTTCCAGGAATTGAACCCACTCCTTAGTCTGTGAGTGATTTTTCTGTAATTTAGTCTAATTCAGTATGTTAATTCATTATTCATATACCAAACTTTTATCAAAAACAAAAACCTTTTCTCCCCTCCAGGTTAGTTAATAAGATAGTAAATTGCCCCAGATAACATTTCCTGTCATGAGTTATTTCAAGTAAAAGAGTCCAAAAAATATTTTTAGGCTTGCCTTCATCCTGCATCAGTGAGTCATAGCCAGAGCGGGTGGGGTTGGAGTTGAACTGTTAACTAGGAATATTCTCAGTAGTACAGTTGCTTTTGTATACATACAATTACTAGCTGAGTGCGGATGGCAGATTTATGAATAGAATGAAAAGACAGGGTTTCTTTGCCAAGCTGTTAATTGAGTTTACCATTGTCAAAGTAACCATCATTTTGATGAGTACATAAAACCAGAATGATAAAGCCATCACTGGAAGAACATTCTTGGGCTTATGGTTACATAAACTCGATGATTTGCAGACTCAGTTGATTAGATTAGCTGATGTGAACTTTAAAATTCATCAGACCAGTTGTTTTGCAGAACTGACTGCTAATTCATTTTAGAAAATGAGTAAGTTAGCTCTGTATGTGGGACTTAAATTGCTATTCTGTACCCTGCCTTTGCCTTCCAGAGAGGTCGCTATAGGCCTACCATTCATTAGTAGGTACAGTTTGTTTTTGCATGCCTCCTGGTCCACCTTTGGCAACCACAGGTAAACCACATTTAATCAATGGGGAATCCCTGTGTTACACTCAGCAGTGTCATAAACTGCTATGACATCCTGCCACCAACGATCTCAGGATGGGACTAGAAATGGAAACCAGGGAAATAAAAGTGTCACCTTCCAGATGGGTGAGAGAGGCCTCTTCATCGTTTCTGCTCAGTGATGGAAATTGTTATTACCCGGATGGGCATTAAGGAGCAGCAGGAAAGTGGACTTACAGCTCCACAAATTCATGCATACAGTGACTGGGAGTGTTAATTTGTTAGCCATGTAACTGCATGGGAGTTAAACATAATTTCCTCTGACAAGTGACTCGTTCTAGGAAAAACAAAAATTATGAAGCTTCTGGATTAGTTAGTGATCAAGACACCTGCAAACAATTTTCCTTCTTCCATCCAGCCTACGGGTATTTGGGGCTGGCTTGATAACAATAGTGGTGTGCAAAGGGACCACTGTCAATTACTGAGACATATCCTCTTTACAAAGGTTTATTATCACTTCTAGAAAATGCCTCCAATGGAGTGAAAACTCACATTATAAACAGTGTTTTCTAAAGATCCAGAAGCAAAATGAGCTGGACTTGGCATTTGCAAATGCACCACAGATAGACAAGGGTGAATTAGGATGTGCTTGGAATTATCTCAGCCTCCTAATGGTGCTAACATTTATTTTTACCTAATCACAGAGAGTGACAACTGGGAGAGGAAGACAACAAGTATAAAGGAAAGAAATGTGCCAGCTAGAGAGAATTCAGCATCCTGACCAATTTCAGCCTCTCTCGGGAGACTTCTGCGTCAGCACTTAAAGAGAAGAGAGGAGGCACCATCCTCCTCCTGTGCATTTGTGGACCCTTTATTTCTGTTTGGGCCTCAGACTCGGCCATGAGTCACGCAGCTCAGAGAAGGGTGGGGGGAGGATCGGAAATGGAAGCAGTCCTCTCTTATCTATGCGCAAGGGCTTTGTTTGAAAAGGCTAAATATAATTGAAGCTAATATTATTAGTGTGCATCAACTCTCATATTTTTTTAGAGATCCATTTGTTTGATACATTCATTTTCATAAAAGCTTTTGCATGAGTTTGATGCTTTTAACTTTCACTCTATTAACTGAAAGTGGTCAGGAAGAAAATGAATATTCCAGAGCAGCAATGGGTTCTTGTTTAAAGAACTTCATCGGATCTCTGACATAAACCACCAGAGTCCCACTGTTTTTGTGGGCGGTGCCACACACCAATGACAGTGAACTGAACACGTCTTCCCTAGAATGATGCCCTTCCTTTCCATGCCCTATGTTCAAAAATGCAGAGAAAATGGTTTGACAGTTTTAAAAGTTTTTATTGTCAATCTATCAACATTTGTCTTAATATATACAGAAACTTCTTATATTTATTGCTCTTTTTTCCCAGCCCTCCCACATATGCACACCTAGTTGTGAAGATATATGTGCAATGAGGCACTGCATAAGGACTTTTCACCTGTAAACTATTTCATTCAACAAGGGTCCCACAAGGTAATAATGGAACTGAAAAGTCCCTGTCACCCAGCGATGCCGTAGCCATGGTAACGTGTGGCAGCACAACACGTCACTCACGTGTTTGTGGTCCTGTGGTGTAAGCAAACCTACTGTGCTGCCAGTTGCATGAAAGTGCAGCACATACAGTTATGTGCCGGACATAATACATGGTAATGATAATAAACTATATGACTGGTCTATGTATTCACTCTACTTTTTATTGTTATTTCAGACAGTATTCTTTCTACTTATAAAAATAAGTTCCTGTAAAACAGTGTGCCATGTCACACTGGCAGAGGCCTTGTACATCTCAAGTTTACTGTATCACTTGATTGCCTTATATTCTTTTGTGCTTGACTTAATCTGGTGTTATTTTATAAATGTGGTGTTGCTGAAGCATACAGTGTTTATAAGGTGTACAGTAGTGCACAGTCAAGTCCTAGGCCTTCACATTCACTCTCTACTCACTCACAGACTCACACAGAGCAACTTCCAGTTCTGCAAGCTCCATTCATGGTGATTGCCCTAAACAGCTATACCATTTTATATCTTTTAAACTACATTTTTACTGTAACTCTTCTATGTTTAGACACACAGATATTTACCATTGCATTTCAATTGTGTCACAGTATTCGGTACAGTAGCATGCAGTACAAGCTTGTAGACAAGGAACAATTGGTTCTACCATTAGCCAAGGTATGTAGAAGGTTATACCACCTAGGTGTGTGTTAGTACACTGTAGATGTTTGCACAACCATGAAATGGCCTAAGGATGCATTTCTCAGAGCACATCCCTGTTGCTAAGCAGTACATGACTGTGAATGCATTGCACAGTGCTCAGTACATACAGGAGCTCAAATATTGCTAGCCATTTTTTTTTAATGGGCAAAGCCTATATCTGCTTACTTGGCTAAACCATAAGATTAAGCACTGATTTGTTTGAGATCAAGCCAGGGACCAAGGTAAACGACTGAGGAAACAGTTGATTTGGGCACCAGCATGGTGAAGAATGAACAGTCTATGACTTCAGAGGCAAAACTCAAATACCAGTCTGGACACTTAATAACATCATGACTTCGGGCAAGTTACTCCAGCTCTCGGAGTTTCTGCTTCCTCCTTGGTGAAACAAGGTAAAAAATACATTGCAGGATGTTTTAAAAGATAAAATAAAAATATACAAATCAAATACAGCAGATCCTTGAATAACATTTCATTCAATGTCATCAGACGTCAATGAGATGTCTTAGGAGCTTAACTCTTGTTTATTATATCAATTAGCCTATGGTAAAATTGGTTTTGTCACTTGCTTAAAGCTACAGAGCCTACTGGCAATATTAAGTAAGGATTTATTATACTGAAGTTAAAATAAAACATCTACTACAGTATCTGACATATAGCAAATAGTAAATATTTTTATTATTAAATCAATAAAACACATACTTTGGTAGTAAAATTACCTGAAAGAAAGAACAACAGTGATATTTGCAGTGTACATACCATGGAAACATTTTCATTTTTTTTGAAGGCAGCCAAGTGGTAAGCCCCACCAGTAGAGTGACTGGATTTCATGCAAATGAATGTGTTCTGCCAATTTCACTATTTGAACAGAGTAGATCAAAAAGGTAGATGGTTGTCCATTCAAGAAAGAGGGAAAGGGCCCTGGCTGGTTAGGCTCAGTGGATTGACTGCTAGATGGTGAACCAAAGGGTCACTGGTTCAATTCCCAATCAGGGCACAGGCCTGGGTTGTGGGCCAGGTCCCCAGTTGGGGGCGCACGAGAGGCAACCACACATTGATGTTTCTGTCCCTCTCTTTCTCTCTCCCTTACCATCTCTCTAAAAATAAAAAAATAAAATCTTTAAAAATAAGGAGGGAAAGGAAAGGATTTCTATGTGTTGAAAGTATTTTCAAATAAAGCAAGTACTTAGAACAGGTAAAATGAACTTAGGCTATTTACAGCTGCCCCCTTCTGCATCAGGGTACAGATATTTAGGGATAAAATCATGCCCTTATTTTCTTGCTTAAATCACTCCTTATTTGGCAACAGATACAAGTGAAAACAAGCTAATGGGAACTTACAATCCAAGAGCTTGCTGGAGCATAAGCATATTTTCCAAATGGCTGGAAGAGCTTCAGTGTTTTTAATCATGTTTTTACATCAGAATTGTGTCATCACCAGACTGTTGATTCAAGGACATGTGAACTACTCTGTAATCTAAAACCAGCTTAGTCACTAGGTCACCTTTACGTATGTAGGAAACAGATATACATTTCTCAATTTAGCAACATAACCTCAAAAACTTAAATATTTGAATTTAAAAAACTCAAATACGGATATAAAATTTCAAATTCACATTTGGGCTCAGGTAACAATTGAAATGAAGCCCATGTCTGTTATTTGCCAACATTCCTTTTCTTTGGCTGATTTCTAAATTCATTTATTAACTAAAACACTCTAAGAAAGAAAAAGAGTCTTTGCCCACCGAGCAAACTTAAGTGCACTGGAATGTCGACGGTATCAAAGGGTTTTGAAAAGAAAATACTACCTGAGGGTACAGACGAGGAAAAGAGAAAAAGGCTCAGCACTTCTTGGTCTCTGAGAAGGCCACTGTCATTTCCACAGGTGTGGAGAGAGCTGTGAGGGAAGAAAGAGGCTCCCGACATCACAAGGGTGGAGAGAGATAAGAAGGCAATAAACGAAAGTGCCGAGGACAGAGGAAACCCCGTTGCTGCAGGGAACTGGACCTACAGGGCCATCTGACAGATGCCCAAGCACTGCTGTGGTTTCCCGTGGGTGTGCTGCCCACCCTCCTGCCTCCCTCCTCACTCCCTTCCTTTAACAAATGTCATTGAGCACCTACTGTATGCCAGGCAATGCTAGGCACTGTGGGTGATCACAGTGAATAAAGGGAAGCTCTGGTCTGGGCCCAAGTCCAATTCTGGGAACTACAAACAACACATATTTGGATGCCATTCTACCCTAAGGAAATCCTGTTTTACCAAGCACAGCCCAGAATCCTGGAGGCAAGAATTCTGTCACTAGGTTATGAGCTCCCCAAACACAATGATTATATTCTATACACAAAGCTCAGTGCCTTTCACATTAAATGTGCTCACAATATACTGTAAATTAATTAATTAATGTTGGAGTGAATATTTCCATGTAGAATCTTAAAATTACAAAATATATCACATCAAGTATATATATAATAAACAATATGTATTCATTATTTAAAGAAAAATGCTATAATAAACAGTCAAGTTTATTTTTCAGCTAAATAGAATATTTCTGAGTTTTAGAAGCTTTCTATCTGCATTTCCCAAATTGCCTCCGAATTCTACACTACCAGACTATAATAACAATATAATTGCTTACAATAATTGCTTGCTGTCATATTGGACTTCTGAGAAAACCGTCATTAGGTGAGTGTGACATTGTGTGAACTTCACAGAGTACACTTGCATAAACCTGGATGGTACAGCCAACCGAACACCTGGACTAAGTATATAATCTCATGGGATCACCATCGTGTATACGGTCCATAATTGAGCTAAACATCATTACGCAATCCATGACTGTGTTTTCATCTCCCATTATTCCTTCCAAATTATTGCATTCACCCCCTTTACAGGCTAAGTTTCTTTTATTCACATTTTGCTAATTAAATAAATCTTCACTACGGTTTTATTTTTGTAAAAGAACAGCTTGAGCAGTGAGATAACTAGCCTCATTCTCTCAGGTACGTACAGCACACACAAAGGAAATGTGACCTCACATTTCTTTTCGTTAATTTGTACAAACTAAAGCTGCTGGCAGCAGGTCAACCATTATTATTGATCACCTCCTGACGCAGGGCACTGGTGAGGCGCTGAGGGGACTGTAACGATGTGTAAACAAGAATGTAGTTGAGTCCACATGGTCAAGTCCGTTGGTTGTAATGATGACTATTTGAAATCTTTCTTATGTTTCCATAAGAAACAATCAAAATTGTTAGTCCTCTATTGTTTCTCTAGCCTTAGCCCTTTAATTAACTGGACCCACTAATGGACTACACACACCCCACTTTATAAATCTTAGCCACAAATATAGTCATTTTTTAATCCTAGTTCAAAAGTGATTTTGTTTCATCCCATCCCTAACCTTGAGGATAGCAGAACAGACAGCAAAAGCCACTGTCCTCGAGAACAACCCTAATGCTTCCCTGATCTCCTTAAATCCACCACACATTTTCAGGGACATTGATCTTGCCAACTACTTAAAGGAAAACTTTGAAATTTTTGCCCTCAAAAGGTGTTGTCACACCATTGAAGCCCTCTGCATGCATTTCCCAACTTGCCAATCAACTCTTCAGCCCCACGCTGCACTAACTAATACCATTGCTTACAACCTTGCTGTCATACTGACTCCTCCTTCTCCTTTACTCCCAAACCCCACTGGCTACCCAATTTTGTCTTGGTGATAAAAATGCATCTCCACCCCCAACAGACACTTCCATGCTTTACAGTCATGCGTTCTGAGATATGTTCTGAGGAACCTGTCAAATGAAACATGAAGAATCTCATTTTCCATTTTGGAAAATACACTATGATTTTTGTGAGACTGGAATAAAAAACTTCAGTGTGCTGACACTGATTGGGTACTTTGGTTCCTTTGCATTGCCGGTGAGGTCATCGTTGCTTTGAGAGCCATCCTGGAGAGGAAGTCAACTGGGCAAATGTGCCTGGAACACCAGGCTGGTGCCAGTCCCCCTACAAGCAGGATCTGCGTGCCCGCGTCCTCAGCGTGCAGGAGCGCGCTGTGTGCCGCTTGATAAAAGAAGTAGTTCCTCTTATTTCTTATTATTCAGTCACAGAAAAAAAGTGAGACATTATTAATGGTGTGTCAACTAAAAAAATAAAGAAGGTTGAATTGATAACTTTTTTCTCTTGAAGTAAATAAAAAGCTATCTTTACAAAAGGCGAGAAACTGGATTTGTTAAATGAATTCAGTGTTCATTTATCAGCTTACTCAGTAAGCCGTAGAGAATGACTTCTCTCAAACATCTTATCAAGGCAGAGTCGTGTCATATCACCTATGATGAAGTTGCCACGTTGAAAAATGTGGTTTGAAAGTTGACAAGGAGTTTGTCGTGGGGGAAGTGATGAGGCTCTGTGACTGAGTTCACATACATAATGCTGGGTTGCAACTCCAGCCTTAGTAGAGAATAGCATTGTGGGTCTTTTTTTCCTCTGAAAAACGTTTTGGTGACTGTTCCCTTGACTGGTGACCAACAACTCGGTTAGCTTTCAGTCCACCTACATGAGTCAGGCTTGACCAGAGAAACAGAACCAACAGGACACGTAGAGGTATAGAGAAAGGGATTTACTTTAAGGAATTGGCTTTCATGATTGTGGAGACTGGCAAGTCCAAAATCTGCAGGGTAGGCTGGCAGGCGAGAGACTCAGGGAAGAGTTGTTGCAATTTGCAAAAGTCTGAAGGCCATTTGCTGGCAGAATTTCTCCTTCTCCAGGGAGAAGGCTTTCAGCTGATTGGATAAGGCCTACCCATTCACATTAGGGGGGTTGCTGGCTTTACTTAAAGCCTACTGATTAAAATGTTAATCTCTTCTAAAAAATAACTTCACAGAAACATCTAGAACAATGTTTGATGAACTATCTGAGTCCCACGGCCTAGCCAAGTTAACACAGAAAACTGACCATCAACTGGTCCAAGCGTCGCTCTCAGTAAGCAGCACTTACCCAACGTCTCAGGAACTGGCAAATGATGAGGCCTCATGAGAGCTTCGAGGCTGAGTTCTGAACAAACAGCTCGTTGATTACCTTGTCAGTTCTTTTCAAATCAAGCTACTCTTTCAGAGACTATACTCAATTCCATATTAACCAAAGATTAATAGGAAACTTATTAGTAGGAAACTTATGCTGTGTTGACTTTGCTTTATTTTATTGTAACAGAAAGGTATGTTATAGTTTACAATGTAAGCTTGCACACACTTTTAAAATAAACAACACCCCAAGGAAAGGTTTTCCTTCTATACACCTTTTTGTGCTGTGTGCCCCAGTCTCTCCCATAGATAATTCTTCTTAAATTCACATTTCTGTGTCATTAGATAGAAACGCTGAAGGGAAATTGCTGTGAGAGCCTCACCTTGGTCATGTTAAACTCTTGGCCCCCTTGGATCAGAAACTAGTTGTTTCAGTGAAGCTGAACCACAGCCTGACCACCTGGTATTATTAGGATACAACACTTTCAACTCCCTTTGGCAAAAAAAAAAAAAAAAAAAAAAAGGTACAGAGTTGGCTTATCAGCTATCAACCCAAATAGGCAAAGGACTTAACCATGTCTGCAGAGCACAGAGACCTTAGTCCATGGTGGGCTCTGCACCCTGCTCCCTTCCCGGCCACTGGAAGACGACAGAGAGACATACAAAGAAGTGCCATATCCCGCATAGCAATCCATCACTGATAAATAAGCTTAGGACAGAGTGTATTCAGCAGGGAACTTTGAATGAGTGTTTCCAATAAAACAACAGCATAAAACATTTATTCATCCAACAAACACTTATGGAACACTTACTGTGTATTAGTAGCACTGTGCAAGGCACATTAGTTGCTGTATGGATAGTATCTGGTTCTTGTTTTCAAGAGATTTGTTGGGATTCAAGCAGACATAAAAGGCATCAGCAGTGGGCTTCTTCCTAAGTGTGTTGTTACATAGAATTTGATCATCCATTTTAAGGCTTAGGGAAAAACCAATTGTAGAAAGCCTTTAATTTAAAATGGAAAAACTCAATGATTTCCTCCTACTGGAAATTTAGAGGAGAAAATACCCTCTTCTCTAATAAATAATCTGCATTAAAAATGCATCAGTAATCAATCATCATAACATCTGGTGACAGCTACATTGCTTATTAAAAAAATAACAGTCTCCTTTCTTCAAGCAAGCTTTTTACAGTTCTTTTGAAAGAAACTCATTAAACTCAACCAAAGAAGAAAGTAAACTGCTTTACAATAAATTGGGATGTTATAAATAAGGAAATACTTTGCATAATATTTTAATTGCTATATTAATTTAACTGAAGACATTGTATCCAAAATGTCTATTGTGAAAACTAAAACCATAGTTTTTACCATTGACTAGTAAACCACAGAAAGAAGACTAGCCACAGCATTCATTTTTCCTCCGCTTCTACCAGAATAACAGAGGATTCTAAAGGCCTCCCTGAGCTATCTAGAGTGAATGGCATTTCATCCTTCCTTGGACAGCTCACTGAGCCCAGGTGACCTGGTGTCATTATTCTTGGTTAGAAAGGCAGATGCTTCAGATGGTTCATTGGCTCTTGTAAATATGCATTGATATGTTGAATCTTCTTCTTTCAGAATCCTGAATGTTTCCATAGTTCTTAGTACAAAGTATCAGGAGATCCCCAAAAAAGCCTAAAAACTAATTAGTTATGGACTTCTTTTACCTAATTTCAGATAAGTGGGTTGTTCCTATATTTGGCTGCTAAGAAGGCATTATTTACAAAATAAAGAAAATTCCCCACAGAATGACTCAGAACTTCTAGAAGTGGACAAACAGTCCATTCCATGCCCAGAGGGATCAGGTAGCAAAGAAGCCTGTGTGAAAAAAAGGCTGAGGAGCTGCCATATCACATGATGTCCAGCCAAGTGACTAGAAGATGGTTGTAAAAGGGCACAAGAAGAAAAACCACTCAGGGTTTTGGGACAAGGGGAAGCGTTTCATAAAGCTGGGAAGCTAGAACTCAGAGTTAAGGAAGTCAGCTGTAATTAAGGAAAAACTGTTGGGCAAAAAGTTTGGGGATTTTTTCCACTGTAAGATGGCTCTAGTAGCACTTAGTTGTCTTTAACTGCATTTGAAACAACTTTGTTAGATTGTATTGTGACAGCTGTCATGTCAGCATCCATTTTTAAAAAACTTAGCAAAATTAGCAAATTTTTGTGCAGCCATTTTAATATTGAAGATGGAAGAAAATATGGAACATTTTTGGCATACTATGCTTTATTATTTCAAGAAAGGTAAAAACACAACTGAAGTGCAAAAAAAGATTTGTTCAGTGTATGGAGAAGGTGCTGTGACGGATAGATTGTGTCAAAAGTGGTTTGTGAAGCTTTCTGGTGGAGATTTCTCACTGGATGATGCCCCGTAGTCGGGTAGACCAGTTGAAGCTGATAGAAATCAAATCAAGACATGAACTGAGAAGAATCAACATTATACCATGTGGCAGAGAGCCCACACACTCAAAATACCCACATCAATGAAGTTATTGGTGAAAATGAAAAGTATATCTTCTATTTTACATAAAAAACTGAATGAACTTTTTGGCCAACCCAATAATACTACCAAAAAAATAAAGCCAAATTCAGAAAGTAAGAGGTCTTGCTGTCATCTTGAATGCCTTTCTTTCTTCCCCCCTCCTTGCTCTCATTCCAATCAACTCCAGAATATTTCTTCTTCCTTCCTTTTCTCCTCTCCAGATTCTGTTTCTCCTGCATGCACCTGACCGATTCCCCGCTTTGCTTTTGAAGTCAGCCTCCCACAGTCACTGGCTGGGCAAAACACTTAATCCACTTCCCGTTTCCACCACTCACTGGACTGGGTGTCTTGGGCAAATCTATTACCCTCTCTGAACCTCAGCTCCATCAGGGATAGAACAGGGACATCAGCATATGAACCTCATACAGCGGACACACAGAACACTTTCTCTAGGATTGCTGATGTCAAGCCCACTGCTGTGCAATTCTGTAATTTCTCAGGGATAGGGAGTTTATATCCTTGACCTACGCCTGATCCCCACAGCCTGACAGCCTGCTCACTCCATGAGCAGATCCACCATCCGCTCTAAACCTCCTTGTCAACACTATTACTGCCAATTCCTGAAGGTCCCAAACTTGACTGATTATCAGAATCACCTGAAAATCTTTCTCAAAATAGAAATTCCAGGGACCAATTAAATTAGATGTTCTGAAATGACTGATTCAGAACCCCAGGGGTGGAAGTAGTGTTGGTTCGTAAATGGATCCCCACACCAGAGGGCAAGCAGAGACCAAAGAAAGAGGCAGACGCCATCCAGATTTGTAGGTGGTGGGTTTAACAAGCAAGGCACTCCTAACTGGGTGCAGCCAGGGTCCCCTCCCAAAGAGGGGATTTGTAACTGGGTCCAGAACCTGGGATGTCCAGGAATATAGGATCAGAGGCCTGGCAGAGGGATGGGACACATGGAGCAGGACCACTGAGAGTTATTTTGCATATCAATAACAGCAGGATAGCTTCACACCTGATATGCAAAAATGGTTATTTTCCATATCAACAAGTTTAGCTAAGGAGATGGGTGTGATTTAAACCAGTGCTATAACTGGGAGGCAGCTCCCCTTGGTTACAGCACCTGCATGAGAGCTTGGAGATGGTTCGCTCCACGCCACAGGACCACACCTGCCCTGACTAACTATGGCAGCCAGGAAAGGCTGAAAAATGCAGGAATGCTGGCAGGTGTAGCCAATTGTGGGAGGGCTTGGAAATGGGGTTACAGAAGCAGATTCACACCAGGATTTAAACCCAGGCCCTGCAGCAAAGCTGGGAGCTGAACCATGAGGTTTTGGAAGTGGATAGGGGTTTCCCTTGACCAAGTGGCTTAGGAAGAAGGAAAGTAATATGTGGCGGCCATGCAGAGCTCTCTCAGCGGTTTGAAAGGATGCAAGAGAGACAGTGCAGGACTAGAGGAGGAGGACACTGTGAGACCATGCAGGAAGGAAAGGGGTGAGAGGACTCTCACTTGTGGACCATGATAAGGTGCCACGTCATTCTGGATTAAGAACTGGAGATCATGGTGGCAGCACAGCTGATGGTGGTGGGAGCGTGAGGCTGGCCCAGCCAAGCACAGATTACTGGGAAGAACTGGGCACTAGCCAAGCTATGGACTTCTATTTCTTTTCCTGAGATACGGCACCCCTGACTGGCCTGACTGGCCTGACTGGGCAAAGGAGCGGGGGCAGGACTGTGTGTGCTGGTGGGTGTTTTGAAGGAACTTTGGGATTTTTAACAGTGACATTTTGCCATTACTCTAAATCTGTAAAACTTTTGAATAAACAGTTCCTTTCCTTTTCACCAGACTCTGGCATTGAGGGCCATAATTCCTAACACCTGGTGGTAGGCAAAGATAAAACTAGGATAAAGGGACCCCAAGGGAGGGGGCTTGTTTTGGTAACATGCCACGGGTCCTTGCAGTAACAGGCTTACCTACAAGGCCTATCTTTGGTGGCTGCAAGTCAAGTACATCTCCACACTGCCCACCAGAATCTTAAGAGTTTACATGGAGGTCCTAGAGGGTTTAGTCACATGCACCGTCCCGATGGCCTCAACAACACTTTGCTCTCTCAGGGATGGGTCCATGAAATGGCTCCAATTATAGGAATGGTGGACAGAATGTACATTCCAAGGACAGGGGAAGAGGTGAGGAGCCACCAACATCCCCAGTCCAGCCCAAGGGTCAACTGAGGTCACATCATCTCCATGACCTCCTCCAATAACTGGGAATCAGAGGTTCTGCATGCATTTTTACAAATCTCTCTATTTAATAATTCTTATGTGTTATTAGCCTTAAACCCCATTCAAATTCTATTTCCTTGTAAGAAGCATTGGCCCAAACCAATGCCTGCTCCCTGGGTCTGTACTTTAAGGTGACCTGTATGTGCTAGAAGCCCACTCTGGTGGTTTTCCTCCCCCTGGAGTTAGTTGACTGAGTCCTCCTCCTCCCCATCACACTGCCTCACATGTGCTCTTAGCCCTGCCCTTCCTGGACTGTCCCATCCTCTGAGATGACTGTCCCAAGCCCAGCTTTCCCATAAGCCAAGATGACCTTAGCCTCTTACATATTCTTTCCCCTGGAACTTAGACACCTGGTTTTCTCACATCCAGGGAACATATCTGACTATATCTACTGGTCCCATGCTTAGCTCTTATTCCTAAATCATAGGGCTCCTTCCTCCCAAGTCTTCATCCTTTGCACCATGTCGAACAGTCCCTCTAATCAGTTGTGTGAATCCCACACAGCAGTTTTTCTTTCCTGACCCCACTATAAATGCCTTTCATCCCTACCAGGAGCCCACTATTTGGGCATCTTTAGCCCTTAAAAGCAAATCCAGCTTGTTTGGGATTTTCCTGCTAGTGCTGAGTCAACAGAATGCAAATGTTCCCTTGGCAAGAGCCTAGGGAAAAGCATGAGCAACCTCTGAACGAAGATGACAGGCAGCCACCCACACACTAGCTGTGGAGCATCTCATTCATTACCCAGACCCAGCCATGACTCAGAGCCAGTCCTTGCCACTGCCACTTAACATTTGTCCATTTTGTTCTTCTCATCAATAGTCCCTGGGCACTTAGAATATATCACGTGCACTGAATTAGAAGGAAGTGAACCAAGGTTGTGTGTGTGTGCACACATACGCAGTCTTAAGCCTGGTGCAAAAAGGAATGTGCCTGCAACTATGAACTATGTCAGTGTTGTGAGGAGGGAGCTGCCTTGGGCACAACTGCAAGAATTAGTGTGGAAGGGAAGTTGGGGCAAAGAATGTATCAGGATGTTTTCGTCTGTAGACTCCTAAGTATTCCATTAACAGTAGTTCAAAAACAAGGATGTTTATCCCATGAAGCAAGAAGACCAGAGGAAAGGTGATTCCCAGATTGGTGCAACTATTCAAGTATAACATCCAAGGCTCTTCCCACCTTCTTACTCTGCATTTCATGGTGTTGTAATGTCTCCCCTTGGTGCTACAAGATTTAGCTGCCACAGTCCAGACATCACCACAGACATGAAGTATCTAGTGAAAAACAGCAGTGTTTTCTCCTCTGAGTCTCCTTTAATTAGGGAGCCCACCTTTCCTTAAGATCTGCTACATATACACATATATAGAGCATCCTGTCCTCTTAGGTCCCATTAGCCAGGACCAGCATCAAGAGAACCTGGGAACATATTTGGGATGTGTGTGCCTTAGTCGGATGCTGGGTCTGCCAGAAAATACGAAGCCATGGAAGTGGGGCAGGGCTGGAATGGCTATGGGGCGAACAGCTAACACTGGCTGTCCCAGGGGCTCGGGACTGGGTGAGCAGAAGGATAGAAGAAGGTGTCCTGCCTGAACATTGGATGGTCCCTCCTGATACCATTTTGAAAATTACAGTCTCCACATATCTAGGCATACCTTAGAGGAAAATGTCCCAATACTCAGACATCACCATTTTGGGCCACTAGTTAAAGACATCGAAAGCATTTCACATCTTTCTAGTCACCAGGGGAAACCTGAAACACGTTGTATTCTTAAGTTCATAGACTACATAGAACCAGAAAATTTTGTAAAGGCCTGTCTTAGTCAGCTCAGGCTTCTATAACAAAAATGGCATAGGCTCAGTGGCTTAACCACCTGAAATTTATTTCTCACAGTTCTGGAAACTGGCAAGTCCCAGCTCAGGGTGCCAGCATAGCCAGGATCTGGTAGAACCCTTTTCCAGGTGTGCAGATGGTCAGACTTTTGCTATATCATCGTACAGCAGAGAGCAGAGAGAGAAAAAGCAAGCTCTCTCGTGTCTTATAAGGGCACTAATCCCATTCATGCGGCTCAACCCTCATGAACTAATCATCCTCCAAAGGCCCCATCTCCTAACACCCTCATGCTTAGGGTTAGGATTTCAACAGGTGAATTATGGGGGGCACAAGCATTCAGAACACAGCAAGACCAAAGTGAAAATACAAGAAACAGGAGGCTTCCAGTGCCTAGACTCCCAGCTCAACTTCTGGTTAATGCAGTGGTAGAGCCCACCAAGTGCCCTGAACAACCGCTGAGGCTCAGCGGGGTTTCCAGAGAGGGTGCTGAACCAAAAGAAAGTGAATAAAGGCACAATTACGGAGGTTAGTTTCACTCTAGAACTTGTGAAGCCTGAAAATTTGTGGCTAAGGAGAATTAACAAGGAAGAATGTCAGCGTGTAAAGGCTGAAGCAGCAGCCTACAGGTCAGAATCTGGGCTGGAGTCCAAATCCTGGCCGTGCATCACAGCACAACCTTGAATAAGGCACTCCAGGCAGCGTGGGGCCACCAGGACATCATTTAAACAACGTGTGGCATGTTCCGAGTCAGCAGGGAGAGGAAACGTGGATTATTCCCAAACAGGGCACTTGGCAAATCAGGCAGCACAAAAGTTATAACTATAACACTCATCGACACCAGTGAATACTGGGCAAGACTCTACAGCATTTGGCAACTCTACAAACTTTTGCGGTGGTGCTACTCCTGTGCAGAGGGAAAGAGGGCCTTCTGCACCTGTCTAGCCCTCCTTAGGTGCCCACTTGGTCCTTCTCCCTCCCTGCCCCTCAGGGAGCATAAAGCACTCATGTATCTGGTGCTTTATGGTGCCAGCAGCTGTCCAAGCTTGCCTCCTCACCTCTGAAACATTCACTTTCTTGAGACTGTAAGCTCAGCTATCATTCTTCTTTACTCCTTGCATTTTATCAAAACTTACCTTCCCTACACACCGTTACTTGTGGAACTGACTCAAGCTAAGGCCCTACTGGTTGGTTTAGGGTCAAGAAATGCCTCCTACCCTCTTCTTTTCTCACTTTCCACTTGGTATTTTCACTTACAGCACTTTTCAATGTCCACATGCAGGAAATTAAACCATGGGGAGATTTCTACTGTCCCTGAAACCATTACTCTGTTTTCTCTGTAGCTCAGATAAGATTTCTCTTGGGAAAATATTCTTTTGCTTTAGAGCAGGGTTGTCAAACTCATTTTCACCGGGGGGCCACATCAGCCTCACGGTTGCCTTCAAAGGGCCAAATGTAATTTGAGGACTGTATAAATGTAACTGCCCCTTAACTAGGAGCAAGGAGCTCAGTGCTGCCACCAGGTAGAAACAAGGTGCCAGGCCAGATAAAACAAGGTAGAGGGTTGGATTCGGCCCTTGGGCCTTGTGTTTGCCACCTGTGCTTTAGAGGCAGTATGACAAGAGTTCTGGGGTAAGAGTGGGGTTCAAATCCTGGTTCAACTGCATTAACTTGGACAAGTTATTTAACATCTCTGTGCTCTAATTATCACAGGGGAGAGAAAAGGACAAAGACAGAAAAGGAAAAGAGGATTAGAGTAAACATCTCATTGGATTGATGTGAGAATTAAATGAGCATTATGGACTGAATGTTGGTGTCCATCCCCGCCCCAAATTCATCTATCAAAGCCTTAACCTCCAATGAGAAGGTATTTGAAAGTGAGGTCTTTGGGTGGTGATTAGGTTTAGATGACCTCATGATGGTGGGTCCCCAATGATGGGATTAGTGTCCTTATATGAAAAGAACAAAAAGTGCTGGAAGGGATGATCTCAAATCTTCCTTTTGATATCACTGGTCAATAATTTAATGTCAAGTAAGTGATGAATTTTATACATTTACCTTCTGACAATGCCCTCCAGCCAAAGACCATCAGGAGCACACTATCATCAAACAAGTTGGATTATTATTCACAGCAGGGAGGGAGTACACCCGGCAAGAGGAATCATAAAGTACCTCAGTAAGAGGGTGCTGGAAGGCATCTATTCTAGGCTTTGGGCTTTGGCTGGGCAATCAGCAGATGGAGGAGGCAGGGAGGGAAGGGAAGCCAGTTCTAAGGAAGTAGGGGTTTGGTCTAGACTGGGTGCTGTCAGAAAGTGGGGGAAATTCTGTGGTTGGGTATATTAAGGAAACTTATGGATAGGAAGAGCAGACTAGAGCAAGGATAGAGCTGTAACTGGTAAAGAAGCAGCAGTCACTCATTTTAGCTGAGAGAGAGGATATTTGGTACTTCGTGGGCCGCACAGTGGTCTCACTTCATCGCGGTCTCAGAGTAGCCTTGTCTGAGGCTGCGTTCTGTGAGCTTGTTCACCGGAGCAGAGCAGCAGGACCAGCTCCTGGCTGTCAGGGGCTGATTTTTATTTTCTCCCCTCCCTTAAAAAGGTGAGTTTCAACTTTGAGATGAGTCCTTAAATCAACACCCACCCCCTCGGAGTTTGTCAGTACATTCAGATGTTTCAGTGCCTAAGCTGAAGAGAGACTCATATGAAATATCTTCCCCACAAAGTCTCTCACACCTGCCTGTCCTTATCCACTCAGACGCCTGAGAGATTTGTCTGCCTTGTACTCATATCAGTGACAAACTCTGGGTGATACTAAAGAATAAACAAAGAACAAAAGGAGAAGAGAATGAACATGAGATGAAAACATGCCGAATTTTTCATTAACTCAACTCATGGCATCAATCAGCCAGATGGAATGAATCCTGCCTGTTTTTCCATCAGTTGGTGACTGCCCAGGAGTTCCATTAGCATCAAGGTGAACTCCTTTGTAGAGAAGTAATTTGGAAGGTATATGTGTCCCCTAGAAGAAAAATGGAACTGAAATGAGAAAGTGCAATGGACACTTTATTATTTTGGGGGTGAAAAGGAGAAGGGAATATGAAGGTAAATTACACTTGAGCTGTTAGGAGAATAGGTGTAGAAAGTTATTGAACAAATCAACTAAAAATACACACAAATATATATATGCTTTGCTTTTATTTTTTTAATTACCTATGATTTTCTCACAGAGATAGGGCTACTTAGGAGACTAAATCATTAGTAAGAAATATGGCACTAAGAACATTGTAAGTTCCTGATCAAGACTTTTCTCACTTTTGGTCAGCCCTTACTTACCTTAAGATAAGAATGGCAATGATTCATAGGAAGGAACCCTGGATGAGAATCAAAAATCCACATTCCAGGCCCACAAGTGACTAGGAGTATGCTCTTGGCATGTCACTTAGCCTCTGTGGAAGTCCAGTGTCCTTGGCTCTCTAGAAGATTGGGCCAAAATACTCTTGAAGCCCCTTCTAGATCATGTGACTCACATTTTCCCTGCATCAGAAATAGGTACTTTCTTTTGCAGTTGGCTGACCTCTCAGATGTGAGAGATCTATGCTTTGGGCCCCAAGGTAAGTACCCAAGGTAAGTGAGCATTTGTTGATTTTGGCATTTTAGCATCTGTATTAGTCAGGGCTCTCCAGAGAACCAGAACCAATAGGATGAGGAGATGTATTACAGGACATGGCTCACACACCTTTGGAAGCAAAGAAGTCCCATGATCTGCCATCTACAATTGAAGAACCAGGATAGCAGAATGTATAACTCAATCTCAGTCTAAAGGCCTGGGAACCTGAAGCTCTGCTATCCAAAGGCAGGAGAATGGATGTCCTAGCTCAAATGAGACAAAATTTGTCCTACCTTGGACTTTTTGTACTAGTTCAGCCCTCAGTGGATTGGGTAATGCCCATCTGCTTTGCAAAGAGCCATCTTTTCTACTCAGTCTGCCGATTCAGATGCCAGTCTCTTCCAGAAACACCTTCACAGACACACCCAGAAGTAATGATTTACCATTGCCATTTGGGCATCCCTTAGCCCAGTCAAAAGAACACATAAAATTAACCATCACAGCTCACATTCACACTATGTTTAATAACCTCTATTTAAAAGCCCCATGGACTTCCAGTCAAGATGGCAGTGTAGGCACATGTGGCTTGCCTCTTCTCACTAACACATCAAAATTACAACTAAAATATAGACCAACCATCACTCAGAACCATCAGAAATCAAGTTGAATTGAAGTCTGACAACTATGGAATTAAGACACCACATCCCTACAGACTGGTAGGAGGGGCACAGACACAGAACGGGCTGGTCTTTCATCCATGGGCGTTGGATAAAAATTTGGGAAGGACATCTTGGGAGTCAGGAGAACCAGCCCCACACCAGGCTCCCCAGTCCAAGGTTCCCACAACTTTAGTCTGCAAAAAACAGCAGAGATTGAGTGGGTGGAAGAAACTGCTGGACTCCCAAGCACTTCCTCTTGAAGAACTTACGCATAGACTCACCTACTCAGACTTACTCCCTCTGAGCTCCAGCACTGGAGTAGCAACTTGAAGTATCTGGAATCAAGGCAAGAAGAGGCCATTGTCCCTTTTCTAAACCCTCTCCACACAGAGCTGGCAAGCTGGTACCATATCTGAGACTCCATCAACGTGACTAATGCTGTTTAACCCACCTTGTAGATCCCCAGAGATGCCCCACAACCAACTTACTGGCCCACCAAAGCTGCTTTTCCATATGAATGGATGGTCTTGGCTCACGCTTTACAACTTTCTAAATCCTCTGAAACAAGCAACAGCTGGCCTCAGTGAGCCTCAGGCCCAGCACTAGAAATGGCCAGCCTAGATTCACAGCTTGGCTTTGCCTGGGAATCTCTACACCCAGCACAAGTAGTAGCCATCTCAAATTGCTTTATAGCTCAGGCAGGGTGGCCCCAAGCAACACACAGGTAGGGGATGGGTTTGGCCTGCACTGCAGGGGAAACTCCAGGGCCAGCACAACCAGTGGACAGCTACAGACCACACTGGAGCACCACCACCCTTTCCCTGCACAGCTGATCCTTCACAGAGAGCATAGGGTGGAGGTTGGTGGTCAGTGGTCACAGCCAATCCTTGAAACTGACTGCCTTTGGTAAATTCTTCCCATTGACCTGCCAACAGCAACCAAGGCTCAACTACAAGAGGAGGATGTACTAGGGTACACCTCAAACACCCAGCTTGGGTGATGAGGAAGGCTGTGCCACTGGATCCTACAAGACACCTACTAATTGAGGCCACACTACCAAGCATGAAGTCAAAGCAGCTCTACCTAATACATAGAAAAAAACATAGGGAGGCTGCCAAAATGAGAAGGAAAAAAAAAAAACAAAACAAAACCCAACATGGCCCAAATAGAAGAACAGATCAAAGCTCCAGAAAAAGAGCTGAACAAATTGGAGATAAGCAACCTATCACATGCAGAGTTCAAAACACTGGTTATAAGGATGTGCAAGGAACTTAATGAAGACCTCAACAGCATAAAAAAAAATCAGAAATGAAGGCTACACTAACTGAAATAAAGGGAAACAACAGTAAAGTGGATGAAGCTAAGAATCAAATCAATGATTTGGAATATAAGGAACAAGAAAAACAACCAATCTGAAAAACAACAAGAAAAAATAATTTTAAAAAATGAGGATAGTATAAAAACCTCTGGGACAACTTCAAGAAGTTCAACATTTGCATTACAGGGGTACCAGAAGAAGAAGAGAAAGAGCAAGAAATTGGAATTGTATTTGAAAAAATAATGAAAGAAAACTGTGGTTGACCCTTCTGCATGGCATGGGCCCAGCTCCCACTAGGAGATGCACAGGACCCACACCCACAGATAGGTTCCCTCGTGGGAAATCAGATTTGCAATATACTTAAGCTGTTTTGATGCTTGCTCTTTGCTGAAATCCCCTCACCCTGCAAGTACTTTGCAAAGACCAGTGTAACTGGCTGCCTATTCATTTGCTAATATCCTTCTTCTGTGATGTAATGAGGGGCATTGGCTCCTTTGTTGTAACCGGGATAGTGAGGAAGAACCATCTTGTAATGTAAGGAGGAGATAGATTTAGAATAAAGGCCTGTCATGATGGAGGCTGCGGCTTTTGCTCCTCTTGAGAGAAAGCCATGCTGTCTGTTGTCCTTATTCCTCTACCAAACTCGGTAGTCTGTGTGTATGTTTTAATTCATCCATAATGACTCGGACACTGCTGGCCAGTGTCCGCCTCAGAAAACTTCAGTAATTTGGTGAAAGAAATAGACATGCAAGTTCAAGGAGCACAGAGAATCCCAAACAAGATGGATGCAAAGAAGCCCACTCCAAGACATATCATAATTAAAATGCCAAAGATTAAAGATAAACAGAAAGTATTAAATGCAGCAAGAGAAAAGCAGTCAGTTACCTACAGGAGAGTTCCCATAAGACTGTCAGCTGATTTCTCAAAAGAAACTTTGCAGGCTAGGAGGGATTGGCAAGAAGTATTCCAAGTCATGAAAAGCAGCACCTATAGCCAAGACTGCCCTACCTGGCAAAGCTTTCATTTAAAATTGAAGGGCAGATAAAGAGCTTCCCACACAAGAAAAAAACTAAAGGAGTTCATCATCAGCAAACCATAATTATATGAAGTGTTAAAGGGACTTATTTAAGAAAAAGATCAAAACTATGAATAATAAAAAGGCAAAAAATACATATCTATCAACAATTGAATCAAAAAAAAAAAACTAAGCAAATGAAAACAGGGATAGAATCATGGAAACAGAGAGCATTTAGTTGTTTGCCAGATGGGATGAGGGTGTGGGGGAATGAGTGAAGAGGTGAAGGGATTAAGAAGTACAAATAGGTAGTTACGGAAAAGTACAGTACAGGAAGGAGTAGCCAAAGAACTTATGTGCATGACCCATGGACATGAACAATGGTGGAGGGATTGTCTGAGGGAGTCAGGGGTGCTGGGTGGAAGGGACAAAGGGGGGACGATCAGGGCAACTGTAACAGCATAATCAATAAAATATAATTAAAATAAAAAAATAAAAGGCTGCATTTGTTTGAGGACCTTGCTGCCCTTGCAACACATCATTAGTAATCCTGATGGTGTACATGAGTGCCCCTGCCCCCTGCAATCCAATTAGAATAATTTCATTTTTTTGGCCACTATGTTTGATTGGTTAATATGAATACCTCACTTTGTTTTGTTCAAGCAGAATGCGTCTTCCAACTTGAGAGGAGAACTGGGAAGGAAGACTTCAGTCTGGGAGGACTGGACTATGATCAGATTTCTAGAACTAGTTATCAATCTATAAGAAACATGAGAAAGAAAATGACATATTACCTACTTGGGGATGCAATTAGCAACTGTGAGACTCTAGGAAAAAAATGACCTCATTTTTCCCAGAAGAAAACAGAGGAACCCTATAAAGAGTTCTAAAAAAGCCTATTAATCACAGTGTGTGGAACTTACTTGGATACTGATTCAAATATAAGAAAACAACAAAGGAAGTATAAACTGACAGGGTATTTGACAATATTAGTAAGTTCAGAAAATTCATACTGAAACTGATAGGGGACTCAAGACCTGGAAAATTTTAGCTTAAGGAAAAAGTTATAAGTCTAGCAAGTAATGTATATGTTAAAGCTTTTGTTTCAGAAACTTGTACAGATAAGGCCCATCCTGGCTCCTGGGAAACAGCCAGCCTCCTGGGGCGCTGGCTAGAGATTACCACCTGGGGACCAGTTGGAGGTACCCAGGCTTTGTGTCAACAAGGAGACAGATGCTACCCCTCCCCTTGGGAACAGCTAACTGCCCAGAACAGGAATGCTGCAGCTTCACTCACCTAATCCTCCCTAAATTTCAAAGCCCTCACCACCCCTTGTTTGTCCTCACCCACCTCCCCTATAAAAGTTTTGGCCAGGAAAGAGAAAGGAAGACGGTTTATTAGGGTATGAACCCGCCATCTTCTCAGATCACCAGCCATCTGAATAAAGCACCCATAAAAGATTCAATCACTGTCATTGCTTAATGGATTTGGTAGTAACAGGCAGCCTGAATGCTGGTGTCTTTTCTGGATACAAAACTATACATATGAGATAACATCTGGGACTTGCTTCAGAATAATTGTGGGATGGGGCATAGATGGAACAAGATCAGCTGGCTCTCAATATTGTTTTGTTGAAGCTGGTGATGGCCATGCTGGGTTCATAAGATCATTCTCCCTACTTTTCTATATACTTGAAAATTTCCATTAAAATTATTAAAATAAAAACCCACATATACTTTTTACACAATAATTCCACGTTTTAGCCATGGAACAAATGATAGGCAAAGACATTTCTTTCTTTCTTTCTTTCTTTTTTTAAGACGCTTCTTTTAAGATTACTTATAATAGAAGGAAACTAAATGTCAAAACACAGGTTAAGTACATTATAGTAATTTCTTTCAATACAAGGTGGGGCAAAAGTAGGTTTACAGTTATTCCTATGGGAAGTAGTGCAATAATTAATAAATAATAATAAACTGTTTTGTGTACGCACAACTGCAAACCAACTTTTGCCAACCCTTATATAATGATATGCACCCTTCAATTATGCCTAGGAAGTTTTTCGAGACATGGAATGTGCTTATATAATATTAGCTAAAATATAAATCAAGATAATAATCAAATAATTGAAATATATAACAGCACAGTGAGATAGGAAGGAATTTTACTCTTTGTGAGTGAGAGGAATCAAATAACTATTTACAAAACAAAACTAAACCTCAGCTGCAGAGAAGTCGAGTAAACTTTTCTGGAGGTGACCCCGGCAACAGTGGTCCTAAATCACCCACCTTGACCTCCGGACTTCCTCTCTGCCAAAACCCGTTTCTGTGAACAATACAGGTCACCGTGCGGCTGACTGCCAGTCACTGCCCATCGGGCCCAACATTATTTTTAATCCCTCTGCTCTGGTAGATAATGGTTCCAAATTCCAGGACTAGAGCGATAAGGCCTCCCCCAGGCTAAGCACTCAGAGCCAGACGCCATTTGGTGCGCCTGGGGATGTTGATAACTGATAGCACTCTACTGCTCCTGTTAAATTCAATTTCTCCTGCCTCAGCTTGCTCTGTCTGGGCACCTCCAGAAGGAGGGTTTCCTGACACCTTATCTTGATTCTGAGGAGCTTTATCTGCACTCATGATTAGCATTCTATTTGTACGCAAATAAGCACTTGGCCTTCCTTGCTTGGGTATTAATCGCCACTATAAATTGTAGCTCTTCCGAATCCAGAGTTGTGAGATTGTGGGATATAGGACAGAAAGTGACTTTAGAGAATAAGGAGTCTTATTTTTCAAGATGAGGAAACAAGGTCTCAGAGTGACCAAGTACAATAGATTCCTCAGGGACATATTGCTAGTGAGGGCTTCCAGACCAAATATTAGGATTCCCAAAGCCCATATTTTTATCGATGCCCTAGAACCCCAGTTCAGCTAGAAAAAAAAATCATAGATTGACATCTGTCCATCAATTATTGTGTGTGTGTGTGAGAGAGAGAGATTGAGAGAGAGGGGGGTGGTCTTTAGTCAAAGAACGAAGCTGATGTGCTCAGGCACTTCGGGACTCCTTATAGAGAAGGCACCGTTCTAATTACTTTATATACAGGATCTCATTTCATTTTACAACTAACCTATGAGGTAGGTACTATTATTATCTATGATTTGCAGGTAAAGAAATTGAGTCATAGAGAAGGTAAGCAGTTCCCCCAAAACAAACAGCAAGAGGTGGAGCCAAGATTCTAACAGGTGGTCAGACTCTTAACTACTAAGCAACCCTGCCTCAGCTACACCAGCACCAATGCTCCTGTTACATAAGTAACAGAGTAACATAAGACAACTTGCCCCAATCTTCCCAGAAACCCCAGGGAAGTGAAGTGGAGCAGGATATGGAATAAGCCTTGGAGCAGGGACTGCAGTGGCCATTTGACCAGGAGAGCAGAGAAGCCAGGGCGAGCCAAGAAGATGCCCCACACCCAGACACACTGAGATAGGCCCATACCACACACCCAGGGTCAAGCAGGTATCTGGGTGTTGTCAAGCAAAAATAAAGGTTCAGGCTGTAATAAAAACACACCCACACACATTTATTTGCACAAAAGAGGGACTGCTGTTGGGGATTCACAGATTCAGGTAACAACCTAAAATATGCTCCAAAGGAAACATAGAAAGCAGGGTTTATAAAGGCAAAAACTATCCCTGCTTACTGTCCCCACATACTGTCCCCACTTAGGTCCTCTACATAAATGAAGGATGTTGGCTAGGTTAACAGAGATTGGTTAGGTCCTTTATTTAAATGAAGGATGCTGGCTGGTGAAACAGATCAGCTTCTTGCAGAGTGAAGAAGACAGATGGTCTGGTTGCCATGGTGAGCATATTAAAAGTTCAAGAGTTCATGGATGGGGCATACACAGGCAAACTTCTTTATGGTCACCCAGCTCCAATTTTAGTTCCCTTGATGTTAATGTCGCTTGGCAATTTCCCTCCACAGCATGCTCTGAAGACATGTGTGTTGGTGTCAATGGGACCCACTCAGGCTCCCAGCTCTTGAACAAAAATGTCAAAAAGAAAAGAAAAGAGACCCCTATATAGTTCTCTTCTTTATTCTTCCAAATGACAAAACTAAAATCATTTAGTAGCAAGTTTAATGTCCTTTATTCAAGGGAGAACAATCTATGAATGGGGAAGCACAGTGCCTCGTAATCTGTAGAGATACTTCCTGGGGGATTTGGGGCAACAGTGAGTTTCGTAAAGTGTTAGAAGAGGCAACATGGAAACAGGGCAGCATTGGCTGGGAGGCTGGAGATCTCCTTATGAGTCTGGCAGGTCCTGTGTCCTAAGTTAAGGTGAGCCAGCTAGAGCTGAGTTGGAGGCCTGGGATAGGTGTGTTAGGTTTCCTTGACAGGTGTTTCCTGTAAGTACAGGCTAACTTGGGTTCAGATTTGCCCTCTGGACCGGCCTCCATTTGAGAGTCTTAAGTAGTTACTAAAAACTGAGCTAACTGCACCTTCTTTGAAACATGCTCAGGATAACCATCAACCTCACTGAATTCAGAAATCCTACTCTCTGGGCTCCCAAACTGGAGTGGGAAAGCGGGCACTGGAGGGAACGGGAGACGTAAAACATGAAGTGGTAGGTTGCGCTTATTGTTAAAAAGAAGAAGCCAAATTACTAGTCCTTCCCCTGCAGTCTGAGTTTCCCTCCAGGCATGGCAAATGTGCCTACTTGTGGCCATCAGCAGACCGCAGAGGCTGTTTTGGCAGAGATTGCTGGTGGGAGGTGCCACCAGGAAAAAGACAGCCCCACCCCTCCCTGGGGACCTGGGTGACAACACCTTTTGAATATTGCTTTAATTGTGAGAGGCCAGCTCCCACTTTGGTCTTCTTTGTTTCCCCAAAGAAAACGAACGCATTATTATTCTCCTGTCATCCTACAAGTTGCTGAGCCTTGAAAGACCCAAAGGGCAGCTGCTGGAACATGGCTGAGGGGGCAGTGCCACATTTAATTGCTTCACACATGGATGCTGGTTTATGGGCCCTTCAGTCTGTATTTAACACCACAGCGGGTGATGGACTTCCGCTGTGGGAAAGTGTGTGCCAGTCCTCTGCACACTGTTTTATAACTGACGGGGGAAGATGCACTCCTGTTCCATAAATTGTATCTGGCCTTTCCAGCCCAGAGGTAATTAATGTTTGCTCTCATCCAATGGGCAGATTCCAAGAAATACAGTTCCCATTAGCTCCTGCTCAATTAAGAAAAATGCACATCTGCCCCCATGACTCAAACTCTGCTCCCAAGCTGGAGCTGTGCGAATCACATAGCTGGAAGGACCAGGCAGGTCATTGTAGCCAAGTCTGGGGTTTTAGCCCCTTCCCTGACAATGTCCAGACCCCTCCTGGTACCCTCCAGTACCCGCCACCACCTCTATCCACACCGGTGTCCTATGGAACAAGAGGAAAGATAATAACTAATGTCCACTCTGTGCTTACTCTGTCCCAGGCACTGTCCTAAACATACACAGGAATCAGCTCATAAGTGACACACACAAATTAGCTCTTAAAGGATGAGCAGGAACTAGGTCATGCAAGATGTAGATAAATCCGCTCATTTAGGTTGGTCACAAGTCTATGACACCAAGGGTCCCAAGAACCAACAAAATCTTGAGTATGAGTTCAAGTCTACTCCTGAAACCTATGAGCTGGGTGACCTTGGGAAAGTCACCAAGCAGAGAGCACGTCCTTATTCGGGCACACCTCGTTTTACTGTACTTTGCTTTATTGCACTTCACAGATGTTGCATTTTTTACAAATTGAAAACAAGACCCTCCACCAGAAAAAAGATAATGGCCCACTTTAATGCGGCGGTTTGGAATCAAACCCACAATATCTCTGAGGTATATTGGTACTTGATCAAAGCCCCATAGTAATAAGGAAAAGCTCTCAGGTAGAGGTCTCCATGGGGGAGTTCCCTTCACTGTGCTCCCTTTCCTCAGACTACATCCAGGCAGCTGACTCCCAAATGCTGGTGGTTGGTCACCAGGGGCATGAGGAAACTGAAAAAAGGAAAAAAGAATCAGCCCAAACCCATCATCATCCTTGAAAATAACACCTGTGATGTCATGTTTGTACATCTGTAAATTAGAGCTGAAAATAACCAATTGTAGGGGTGTTAACTGGCAGTCCTTTATGGAGGACAATTTGTTAGTACATCAAACTTTCAAATGCCCATATCTGTTGACCTAGCAATTCTACTTCTAGGAATATATCCTAAAGATTGAGGCAGAGGACTTTTGGCCAAGATGGAGGCTTAGGTAGATACACTTTGCCTCCTCACACAACCAAAAGAAGGACAACAACAAATCTACAAACAAAAAATAATCAGAACTGCCAGAAAATTGAACTGTATGGAAGTCCAACAACCAAGGAATTAAAGAAGAAACATTCATCCAGACTGGTAGGAGGGGTGGAAATGGATAGCCAGGGTGAAGAGGACTCACAGCAAGGCGGCAGCTGGCAGACCAGACAAGGCTGTGGCTGGTGGAGTGGGTGGTCCACATTCACATGTGGATAAACTGGGAGGAACAACTGGGGAGAGAGACAGACCACACAACCCAGAGTTCCGGGCCAGGGAAATAAAGCCTCAAAACCTCTGACCAAAAAAACCTGTGGGGGTTGAGGTGGAAGGAGAAACTCCCAGCCTAACAGGAGAGTTCACTGGAGAGACCCACAGGGCCCTAGAATATGCACAAACCCACCCACTGGAAATCAGCACCAGAAGGGCCCAATTTGCTTGTGGGTAGTGGTGGGAGTGACTGAAAACCAACTGAGCAACCAACAGTGAAGAGAAGAAAACTGGGAGTCAAATCAATAGTTTGGAGCAGAAGGAAGAAATAAACATTCAACCAGAACAGAACGAAGAAATAAGGATTTAAAAAAATGAGGAGAGTCTTAGGAACCTCCAGGACAACTTTAAATGTTCCAACATCCAAATCATAGGGGTGCCAGAAGGAGAAGAGGAAGAACAAGAAATTAAAAACTTATTTGAAAACATAATGAAGGATAACTTCCCTAATCTGGCAAAGGAAATAGACTTCCAGGAAGTCCAGGAAACTCAGAGAGTCCCAAGTAAGTTGGAACCAAGGAAGCACACACCAAAGCACATCATAATTACATTACCCAAGATTAAAGATAAGAAGAGAATCTTAAAAACTGCAAGAGAAAAGGAGACAGTTACCTACAAAGGAGTTTCCATAAGGCTATCAGCTGATTTCTCAAAACAAACCTTGAAGGCAAGAAGGGGCTGGAAAGTAGTATTCAAAGTCACGAAGGCAAGGACCTACAAGTGAGATTAGTCCAGCCAGCAAAGCTATCATTTAGAATGGAAGGACAGATAAAGTGCTTCCCAGATAAAGTCATGTGAAAGGAGTTCATCATCACCGGGCCCTTATTATATGAAATGTTAAAGGTGTTTAACTAAGAAAAAGAAGATCAAAAATACAAACAGTAAAATGACGACAAACACAACTATCAACAAATGAACCTAAAAAAACAAAAACAAAAACAAACTAAGCAAACAATAGAACAGGAACAGATTCACAGAAATATTGATCACGTGGAGGGTTATCAGTGGGGGGGGTGAGGGGGGAGAATGGGGGAAAAGGTACAGGGAATAAGAAGCATAAATGGTAGGTAGAAAATAGACAGGGGGAGGTTAAGAACAGTATAGGAAATAGAGAAGCTAAAGAACTTAGCTGAAAAAAAAGCAGGGCATTACTGATATATTTTTGAGAAGCATCTATACCCATTTGCTCATATATGCATAGAATATCCACAAGGCAATCAACAATTTGGTAATAGTTACTGCCTCTGGGGAAGGACTTAGGGAGGCTTGAGGTCAGGAGTGAGAGGAATATTTATTTTCTCTGTGTAAATACCTTTTTACATATTAAACTTGTGCCATACAAATGAATTAGATGGGCCTGTTCAACATTCAACCCGTTGAAGGTGGGCCTCATTCAATCATTTGAAGACTTTAAGAGAAAAGGATTGAGACTCCCCACCCTGCCCCAGAGAAGAGGGAATCCTGTCTCAGCACTGCCTTCAGACTCCAGTCTGCAACATCAGCTCTTCCCTGGGTCTCCAGCCTGCCTGCCTGCCTTGCCAATTTCAGACTTACCAGCCTCCTAAAACTGCATGAACCAATTCCTCAAAATAACGAGAGAGAGATGACACAGAGATGCATTGGTTCTGTTTGTCTGCAGAACCCTGTTTAACACACTGTCACGGGGATGGCTCCTGTCATCACACATCACTTGGCACACAGCACTCATGGTGTAGCCTCGCTAATCTTTTATTTATCAGTGTGTATATGCCCAGTCCAGTGAGCGAGGCTGTAAGGTCTTTGTGAACAGGCACTGTGTCTCCATCATCAACACGTTTTCAACATCCAGCTGAGAACCTACACCAGGAACAAGAGCCCAGTAAAGATGTGTTGTTGAATGAAGCAGTGCTTTTAGTGACAGCGAGTCCTGATGTTAAATGCTTGAGTGTGGTTAATCTATAGATCAGCATCCAAGTCAGCTCATCAAAGAGGAGGAACAGGAAGGGAAAGAAGAGAGAAAAAACAACCCTTACCAGTTGTTTCCAATTACTAGGACACCTTATTTTACACGTTTCTTCTTACACAGCCACCTAAAGACCTGTCAAAGACAATTCATTGTTCGCAGTTAATTAGGCAGGCCCAGTAGTGAGCTTTCCACAATGTGAGACTCAGCCTGCACTGTTTTAAAAATTAAAATCAACAATTCTCTTTTGAAATAAAGTATATTTAAATAGAATAAAATATTTTAAAAATGTTATCTGTGATTATCACCCTTAGTTAGGCCCTAAATAAATGTCTGTAAAATTTCATCCCCGTTTTTAAAAGAAGAAATTATGGTCCTCAACTCCAGAATCAAAATACCATTCCTGAAAATCAGACTAAATCCTAGGTTAGAAACCTCTGCAGACATCTTTCACAAAAGTTTTTATCATTTGCAAGGATTAAAGGATTACAGGATTAATTCACCTTTGACAAGCCATCTGAATTCACATGTGAATAAAGAACCCATTGGTTTAGTTTTCTGATCAATAAGGTTATTTTCAATGAGTGCCAACACCAACAATTCTGTCCCCTGGGGAAACTGATTTATAAGTATGTCAAATGGAGATTTTCTTTTACTTCCTATTTTTACCGTTCTGCCTTCAGCTGTCAAGCCAGAACTGAGAGGTTCTCCCCTGAGAGCAGGGAAGCAGAATAGTCTGAGGCCATCAGAGGTCATCCCTGAAAGCAGGAAACACTCAGCTTTGACCTGGTCTATTGAAATCAATATGACATGGCACAGAGAAAGGAAGCAGGTGGTGGAGTATAGTTACATCAATATTTTTCTTTATTGCATAATTTGCATTAAATTCTGTTACAAGAGGATTAAATTGACCATGAGAGATACAAAGAGTATGAGATGAATCATATCCCAAATGAATTTTAATCAACACTACAGGATTTGTGATGGTGGACTATTTTTCTTTTAATACAGTTATCTTATTTCTTTCCACTCTAGGTTATGTGGAAAAATACAGTATGCATCATAAAGAAGAGAAATATGACCTGTGAGTCCCACCACCAAAAGATACAACTATTAACATGTTAGCATATTTGCTTGCAATCATTTCTCTATGCATTTTTATATAATTATAAATCTCACTTTTCCACCTAACACTACAATAAAATAATTGCCTATGTTATTACAATGTCCTTTTCCTTATAATCACTTTGTACGTAAAGCTTTCTCTAAGGCCCTAGAGCTAGTAAGCAATGGAGCCAGGACTCTAACCCTCCTCCAAAACCCATAATCTCCCCACTAAGCCCAACCACCTTAAAAAGAGTTGTTCAGCCCTGGCTGGTGTAGCTCAGTGGATTGAGTGCAGGCCTGCAAATCAAAGGATCACAGTTCGATTCCCAGTCAGGGCACATGCCTGGGTTGCAGGCTGGTTCCCAGCAAGGCATGCAGGAGAGGCAACCACACATTGGTATTTCTCCCTCTCTCTATTTCCCTTCCCCTCTAAAGATAAAATAAATAAAATCTTAAAAAAAATAAGAGTCACTCGTTGGTTATATTTTGCTTGTTTGTTTGTTTGTTTTGTTGTTTAGGTTCCTGTTAAAGGTGAGATCATATGGTATTTGTCTTTCACCACCTGGCTTATTTTGCTTAGCATAATGCTTTCTGGGGGGGGCTGGAAATAGGAGGGAGGTGGGGAGGGCTGGGGGGTGGGCTGGGATGGGAGTAAAAGACAGAAAACTGTACATTGACAACAATTAAAATAAATTTTTTTAAAAAAAAAAGTCATTCTTTTTGAGTCAGTAAATCACTTTTGGGAATCTATGTGGAATCTGATGTATACACGAAAAGTCTGGGACATTTTGAAACGTAGAAAATAAAAAAACAATTAAAAACTAAATAGGTCATGACATGAACAGCCAACTCGAAAGCTATATCCCATCAGTCAAAATGGCACAGTATGACTATCAAAAAGAATAATAATCAGACTCAATTAAAATATTAAATAAGTAAAAATTCATGAGTTTGTAGTGATACTTTTTAAAAACGATTTAGGTTGTTAGGCTACCAACTCATTATTCTGAAAATTGATAAATATATAGAAAGAATCAGGACTTTTTCCTGCCTTTACTATACAAATTGTACTGCTGAGCAGCCTAACAGTTGAGGAGGACAAATTCTTCCTTCCAGAAGAGTGACAGCTAGCTAAGGTAGAAGGGATGACAAGGAGGAAGTTGCCATGTCAGCCCTTAAGGAGACACTGGGTCTAGGCCATGGCTGCCAGTGAAACGTTTACAAGAAGCTCCTGGAGGACGGAGCACTCTGACGTCACTGGACTGCTTACTGAAAGTGAGCAACCCAGACAGCAGGACCACCTGATATGGTTGAACTGAAAGTTCAGAGGATAAGACATATTATGACATAAAAAAACATTTGCACTTCAATTGACTCAATCCTCAGATCTAACCATGTTTACAGGAAATACAGAGAACGTGATGTAATCCTACACGAAGGGACATAAAGGATAAATAATCCGATTTCTCCAACAAAGTCAACGGCACGAGTGGGAGGAGAAGCTGTGCAGACTAAAATGCTGAGGGCATGTGGTGGCCGTGCTGCTTATGGGCTTCGTTGGTTTTTATTATTTGAATAACCAACTGTGAAGAGCAAATTTGAGACAACTGGGGACATTTGAGTATGCATTAGGTATTAGAATTTTAAGATAATAATTTGTTGGGTATGATGATACCTAGGTGGTTATTTTTCTAAAGTCTTACTGCTTAAATGCATGTAAAGTACTTTATGAGAAAAACAACATGACACCTGACATTCTAATATCCAGGAAAAGAGTGTGTGTGTGTGTGTGAGAGAGAGAGAGAGAGAGAGAGAGAGATGGGGAGGGGTGGGACGTGGAGATGGGTAAATGAAAGAAGATTTGCAAAGTGTTGATAACTGTTGAAGCCAAGGGATGGATACATGAAGGTTCATTATACTAGTTGGTCTACCTTTGTGGTTTGAGAATATTCCATAAATAATATGAGAAAAAACTGTCAGAAAAGGCTGCTCCATGTGTTTTGTGCTGATTTCTCATCTGTATTTGAAATGGAACACTGCACATATTATCTGACTAGTTTTGAAATTGATGATAAAAAAAAGATAAATCATCTTCTGTGTTCTTTTGGTACCCAAGACTACCGCTAATTTAAACAGAAAGAGCATGAAAACTATCCACTTAAGAAACAACTTCAGCAAATTAAAAGATCTAGGATATGCTCAGTGAATATGTCTTTCCTGTCGCAAAGAAGTAATTTGGAGACGGAAAGAGAGCATAAATTCTGCAGATCAATTGTCTGTGATCTTTAAAGAGGTTAAGGTGCTATGGATAACAAAGTGAAGTGCAGTTGCGAGCAGGGTGAGAAGAAGAACGCATAACAGCTCTGCTTTTCCAGGGACAGAGTGAAGCAAGCCAACAGTGTTCAGGGGTTAAAAATAAGTTCATTCACCACTCGCCCACACACATTCCGCACAATGACAGCTGGCGATCTAAGTTTAAAAACAACCTACACTTTCAAAACACTTCAGAAACATCTACATAAACAATGGATTAGACCTTGATTGAAAAATAAATAATTGAAACATCAAAAACGCTCACTGGAGAAGAAAAGATGCTGTGTAGAGACACCTTCCCCGAGAAGCAAAGCCCTCTGTGTTCAGTACGATGTCTTCTGCTGAATGAAACTACTGAATATTTTCATTCTCAATTTGTGAGGGAAAAATCACTCTTCATCACCAGTCTGTTTCTAACCCCAGAATTACAACAACTGGGGCGATAAGGACATTTACAAGATGCTTACACCAGAGGACAGTCTAAGGTCGCGTTCCTGGGAACCAGACTGGACATGGAAGTTCATGGCCAGGGGCTTTGCTGGGCAGCGCGCTCAGAAGCACACCTGTGCAGGGCCGCGAAGCAGGGCGCTCAGAGGGGAAGCTGAGCTGTGATGCAGTCCCAAAGAGCCCTTAGCCAATACCACAGGGAAATGGAAACGGCCCTTTCAGAATTTTCCTCATGGAGGCCTGGGTGCCAAGCCTTCCTGCGTTCACACAAGCTCATCTCTGGGTGCCATTGGTGATGAACTCTCACTGAGGGCCACTCCTGAGTAGGACTCACTGACCAGTCCCTGTGCAGGAGTCAGGGCCAGCGCTTCTGACTGCTTGGGAAATGCGTGCTTTGCTCCTGACTGGGAGACCTAGGAAGTAAAACTCCCCACCCATTACAGCCCACTCCTGAGGCTCTCAGATCTGATACCGTCATATACTTTCATCCCATCTGAAACTTGCTCCATATGATTCTGATCTCTTTTTCTGGGGAAGCTTGTAAGAGAAAGGTTTGGGGATCAACTGCAGTCCTTGCCACTATAGCTGGTATCATTCCACTGCCCTCTTCCACTGCCCTCTCTCAGTTCCCCACACCCTCAGATAGCACTACTTACTACTAGTCTGGGTTGCTTTCTTGTTGGGGTGACCTGGATTCTCATCCCAAGTGCTCTGAGCCCTAGGTCCCCATGAAGACATGGCTGTGCTGGTAAGTGGCCATATTTAAGCCATTGCTACTGTACCTGCTCGTTTACCATCAAAATTTGGCAAGGGAGTACCAAGAACAACTCAGTGAACCTTCTGGGTAGATGTGGCTGCAACTAGGCAGCAGCTGTACCTTAAAGTTTAGTGGAACCCTTGCTGTATACCCTAATAGAAGCATTCTCTCTCTGGGGACCAGGACCCAAGAGACGCAACGAGCAGTGACAAGGAAGCACAAACTCCCCAAGCACGTCATTGGGAGTAGTGGTAAGTGGAGCCAGGCCTACTTCCAATTCTTCTTGAATGGACCCATCAACCTCACCTTCTGGGAGCACACCATTACATAATGGACATTGATCTAATGCCACCTCATCCTCAAGGGTACCCTCTCCCGCTGTCACCTGAGCTATTTTTCAATAGGCTCTTTTGGGCAGGCAGCTCCTGGGCATGTGGCATGGCGTGGGTGGAATCCAGTGGGTCCCTGGACATAAATGCCCATCGTTGCTCCTCCTTTGCTATTACAATGGGATCTTTGGTCCAGGGTTACATCACATAGAATCTCATGTCACTTTATAAATTACATATAAGCTCATAGATGATGGTGGTGGCCAAGTCCCTGTGGGCAGAAAAAGCAAAGCTATTTCTCGAAAATATGCCAATTCCAGTCAAGATACATCATTGCCACTTCCAAATTGAAAGGGATCTAATGTAATTAAGCTGCTAACAAGTGACTGGTTGGTCTCCTCAGGGAAGGATGCTGTATTGGGGCCTCAGTGTTGGTTTCTGCTGCTAGCTGGTTGGATATTCAGTAGCGGCAACAGATACATTAGGTAATGGGTTGACTTTATGGCAGTCTGCTTTCAGTGATCGGGACCCCTGCTTTTGATGGGGGCAGAACAGTAAACTGAATGGGAACATGACGGGGACCCCCAACCCTTGCAGTACTGAGTGTGTTAAAGGTGGCAGACCTGAACTAGAATCAGAAGGCTGGAAAATCATTATCTTGTTTCTATTCATCTTTCCTAAATGGACATCTAGCTCACATTTATTTTGATGTTGAGTATTAGAAGTGTTTGGGGTCTCTATCGGGGATTTTGATGGTTTGTGTGACCGTAAGATGACACAGCAACTTAACTCTAGTTTACATCAACTAGCCTATGGTAAAAATCAGCTTCGTTATATGTCCTTTTGCTAAAAGTTGCAGTTTCCAAGAAACTATTGAGGACATTGAAGACTTACTCTACTTGAATTTACCACTTTCCTTGAACCTCTCAAGAGCCAGAACCTGCACCCACCAATGCACTCCCTCCCAGCTATCTCACCAAGGTGAAAGTTTTAACAATTGCAGGGCTGTGGCCTGCCGAAGGCCACTGGTATTCTACCCACCCTGCGTGATGGTGTCCTCATTGGCCACAGGCCAGCTGGTGACCCAGTTCCAGACTCTTGTAAAAACCTCCTTCCTTGGACCATTTCTGGCACCAGTGGTTATAGTTCTGCACCCCAGAAAAACAGATGGAGATCAATAAGCAGGACTTGTAGGACTAAAAGAAGAAAAAAACATTACACGTTGGGAGTTGCACAATGATACAGCTGCAGTAAAGGCCTTAGACAATCCCATGGAGAGTTCTGGATCTGGGAAAGCCTTCAGAGTTGACTTAATCAAGGTGAGGGGGCAGCTACTGGGTGCAGGCTGTCCCTGCAGAGTGGGGCAAGGCCTTGGGCAGGGGGGCTTCCTTCTGCTGAGGGACCCTAGCAAGGGACTCATGTATGAGACACCAAAAGCCAGCACTCCTGACAGCTAGGGGAATGGGGGCCTCAGTCCTGGAGGGGAGATCCATGTACCTATTGAGTTGCGGAGTTCATGTATCCATGGCAAGGAGATCAAATAGGTATCCATGAGCCTTTTTATTGTCCTACCCTAGTTACCAAGGATCTCAGTAAACGCCCTGGGTTCAGCTAATAGTGATTGTACAATAAGGTTGTTCCTAGAGGAATTCCAGATAATGAAGACAATAATGTAACAGTGGCTTATTGTCTATAGAAACATTAAAATCTACTTTTGACAGATAAAATGAAAGAAAGAGAAAGAAAGAAAGAAAGAAAGAAAGAAAGAAAGAAAGAAAGAAAGAAAGAAAGAAAGAAAGAAGGAAGGAAGGAAGGAAGGAAGGAAGGGGGGAGATAGGGGAGGGGAGGAAGGGAGGGAGAAAGGAAGGAAAAGAAAGAAAAAAGAGGGAGAGATAGGGAGGCAAAGGAAGAAGGGAGGGAGGGCAAGAGAAAGAGAACATTCAAACAGGAAGTAGGAAGAGATAAGGAGGAAGAGTATCAAAGAATAAAAGCCAAGGCTTCCCAACTCACTGCAGCACCCACTTTTATTTAACTAAAGATTCATATTATAAAAAGTTCCTCTTTCTACTTCTCTGCCTTTTAACAAACAACATTTGTTGCTTTTTGCCATGGCTGGGAAGGGACATTTTTAATACCATGATGCTGAATTAAAGGGGCCTACTAAAATTTTAAATATAGAGGTATTTACATTGGAATCAACAAAATAAAGTGCCTAGTAATGTATGTAGCGTGTATAGGTGTCCAAATAAATGTAACTTGTGTTGCTCTAAACTCAGAACAATAGTGTAGGAAGAGGCAGAAAAGATCATTTTAAATGATCTTATCTTTGTAGCTGCAAATAATTTTAAATCCCACAAAAACCAGTAGCTGAAGTGGTTTCTCAAGATCCACAAGCCTTGTCATAATCTTGAGTTATTTCCAATTCTGACGAAATCTTCAGAAGTTTACTCACTGCAGCCTGCAATCCTTTCCCATTACTCAAGATCAATTTACAGCAAGACTTTTGTCTTCAAACCAATTCAGGGTTTATGTCTCTGTGAAATTCTGTTAAATGGAGATTATAAGCATGAAAAAATGAATGTGGGCTCTCGTTTATAGACTGTTAAATGTGTTCCATTTCTATCCCTGTGAATGTGGCGGGTAATTGATTTTATTCGTATCTAAAACATATCACCTCACCTATCTTAATCCCTCAGAAAGGTAGACTGCTGTCTGGATGGGCTTTCAAAAAACCGAAGACAAATTTCCTCTGCATTCGGTACGACATTTACTTAAAAAGAAAGTAAAAAGGAAATTTGTCATCAGATTCACTTTGAAACACAGACACACTCCACACACATACCACCCATGTATGTATGTACATACATCTACATACACAATAATGTCTGAGCTTTAGTTTGTAGGCAGCAACCAAAGAAAGGAAGTCAGAGGCCACTGTTCGAACCCTGAGATCCTATGAAGCTGGTTGAAAGGCCAAAACTAGTCAAGATGTTTCTGGACCCTGTGATGCCTGCTTCTTGCTCATGGAGTTGAGAGAAGTGAATGAAATCGCATGGGCACATTTCTCGCTTGGTGGCGTCATGGTAGCATCTGATAAGACCTACAATCCCTTAACCGCAGTCCAAAAATCGCCAGAGCTCTGAACGCTGAAAGAATGTTTGTAAATTGTGTGGTACCCAAACCTGGCCCAAACAGACCCAAGGCTATTTCTAGGCCTTGGTGTGAGTGGAGTATGTTCCTTCTCAGAAAGAGTACTGTGATTGTCAGGTGGCTCTCTAGGACCCATGGAGGTCTACTGTTATATACAGTACAGGCACAGTGTTAAGGTTTTAAAGCCCCAAATTTATGTACCTCTGAACACATCTGCCTTCAACATCTATCTAGCTCTCAGGTCAGTGTTTGTGGATTGGCCCTGTTGGCTCTCTTTTCCTTCCCTTTTTGACAAACATGGCCCCTCTCATTTCTTCCCTGGCCATCACTGGCCAACCTAGACTAAGCGCTACCCTTGATCAGGTGTCCTGTCTTCTGGGTGTCAGCACTTGTTAGGCACCTTGTCTCATATTTTGTGGAATTCCTACATGTCTCTGCAAGGGGTTTGTAACTAGCCCTATTATAGGTGAAGAACTTGAGAGAGAAAAACAAACTTGGCAAAGGTGAAGAACTTACCAGGGTAGAAGCAAGAGGGACCCCAGTCTCTGACCACACAGTCACTGCTCCTTCTACACACCAGGCTGGGATTTACTTAAGGAAACACTATTTTTTAAGGAGCACTTAGTATTCAGCCAAGACACTTATACCCTGGGTACTGAGGGGCAGTTAGGTGTACTGCAGTGATTCTCAAAGTGTGATGTGGGAACCCCTGGGTGTCCAGAGACCCTTCCAGGGGGGTTGCCAAGTCAAAGCTATTTCTATAATAGTATTATGATGGCATCTACACTTTTCAGCCTTGTTCTTCCTCCCATTAAGTGGCAGTGGTATTTCCAGTGTCTGCAAGACATGTGTCATATCTAAAGAGGCATAAAATGACAACCCAGTCATCTTTCGTGAAACTGTATATGAAAGATAATTGCAAATCTGTAAAATCAATTCATTATTCTCACTACAGTTTCCATTTATTGTCAATTTAATATTCTCTTCATCTGGCACTAAGTATTATAAAAATCTCTTCAGAAAAAATTCAAGCCCTGGCCAGGTGGCTAGGTGGCTTGGAACGTCATCATCCTATACACCAGAAGGTCACAGGATCCATCCCCTGTCGGGGCACATACCTGGGTTGCGGGTTGGATTCCCTGTTGGGTGACCTGTGGGAGGCAACTGATCGGTGTTTCTCTCACATCAACATTCTCTCTCTCTCTCTCTCTCTCTCAAATCAATGAACGTAACCTCAGGTGAGAATTGAAAAAAAAGAAAACAACCCTCAAATCCCTCACTTTATAGAGTCTTATTTAGAGTCTTATTTTCCACATGTGCAGTTGCTGTTGTAGAAGACAGGTAAGCTTGGGTGGGGCAACATGTCTGAGACACAGTTCCCCAGGTGAAAATGGTACTCAAGGATGGAACACCAAATGCGGTCAATAATAAAAGATAAAGGAGCAATATAACAAATGTCTTAAATTCAGGATTTAAAGATCATATTCAATGAAATCAACATTAAAGATTTAGGAAACAGATTTAATGTTGATAATGTAATTTGAGTGCTCTTTCTGTAGTTTTAGGTATATGCTAAATATAACGGGATTCTTTCTTTAAAAGAAATGTATCATGTTTACTCAGCAAATAGTTTATACTAAAAGGTTTTGTGAAGTTGAAAGTTTGACTTTGCAGCATAGTCATGACTAGCAGGTACTACTAACAGGAGAGAGGTTTTTCCTTGCCCATCAGTTATTGATGTACCACAAAGTAGTCACATCATACAATCCTGAGCACCCAGGTCCTGCCCACAAATGCTCAATAAATTGTTATGCGAACATTCAAATGCTTGCAGCAGTATTAACCTAACCAAATCTTCTCAATCTCCATCAATTTTGATGTCATAATGTAGTGATTACAAATGAGGATAAATGAAATGCATATTCCTCAATGGAGTTACAAATTTCTCTAGACTTACAGAAATTATCTTGCAAGAAAGTTCGCACGTTGAGTTGGTAACACAGCAGGGCTCCTGCATATGAATTATGAATTCCAAATTAAGATTGTCCAATGAGATCCTAAAAGGGTTTATAAATAACTGAGGTGGAGTAAAGCAGCTTAACAATTGTGAATCCACAAATAACCAAAATTGGCAGGGGGTAAAATTCATTCACATTCTAGGCAAGAAAAGGTGATATCTCCTTCCATGTGAGTAATATGTTACACATGTGTATCATGCATATAACATTAATGTAAACACTAGAGCCCATGTATTTCTAGATTTAAAACAAGATTCTTCCAGAAATGCTGTCAATTTCATGGACTTGAGTAAATCTTTACAGCCCACTGAGTACACACTTTAGGAGGGCATGATGCCCAGGGTTCTATACAAGTGCATTCCAATAGTTTGAACATTGGACCAGAAATCACCATCTCTGACTTCAAGGCTCTTCAAAAAAATAGACTCCTTGAGTCTATTTCCTCATCTGTAAAATCAGAATGTTAACTACACCTCATAGTGGAGGAAAACAAGGTGCGTGAAAGCCCCTGATCCTCACTAAAACACACATTCACACCCAGCACCACAGGAGGAATACACCAAGCCTGCATTCGGTCTGCAGACACACAGTGCCAACCACCAGCAGCACAGCTGCGAGGGGCATCAGTCCCGTGCACGGAGAGGGAATAGGTTATGTTCTCTCACTTTTAACCCCAGTCTTTAAAAAACAGAAACAAAAACAAAAAAAATGGACTTCCGGCCAAGATGGAGGCATAGGCAGACGCACTGTGCCTCCTATCACAACCAAAATTAAGGACAACAAAGATTTAGAAACAAGAAAACAACCAGAACTCAGAAAATTGAACTGTTTGGCAACAACAATTCATCCAGACCTGTAAGAGGGGCAGAGTCGCGGCAGGAAAAAGCGGAGGTGCGGACCGGGCACGCAGGCAGCAGCGGCTGGCAGCCCCCAGGTGCATAGGCGGCGACTAGCAGACCCCGGGCATGGGGTGGCAACTGTGCAGAACCAATGAGGCTGCACAGGGCAGCTGGCTGACCAGGTGGTCCCACATTCACGCGCAGATAATCCAGGCAAAGGGGAAGCGGTGGAAGGGAGTGGAATCTGAGAGTGAGCGGAGCAAGTGCCATTGTCTCCTCTCAGACCCCGCCCCCACATACAGCGTCACTACCCAGCGACTGGGCTGTCCCGCCCTGGGGAACACCTGAGGCTCCACCCCTTACTAACAGCCTCGACTGGACCAAAAAAAACAAACCCAGAAATGAAAATGGCTCAAACGGGAGAACAAATCAAAGCCCCAGAGCCAATTTAAGCGACGAAGAGATTGCCAACCTATCAGATGCACAATTCAAAACTCTGGTGATCAGGATGCTCACAGAATTGGTTGATTTTGCTCACAAATTAGATGAAAAAATGAAGGCTACAATAAGTGAAATGAAGAAAAATGCATGGGGAACCAACAGAGATGGGAGGAAAACTGGGACTCAAATCAATGGAGTGGACCAGAAGGAAGAAAGAAACAACCAAACAAAAAACAAGAAACAAGAATTCAAAAAAATGAGGAGAGGCTTAGGAACCTCCAGGACATCTTTAAATGTCCCAACATCCAAATTATAGGGGTACCAGAAGGGGAAGAAGAAGAGCAACCAGTGGAAAATTTATTTGAACAAATAATAAAGGAGAACTTCCCCAATCTGGCAAAGGAAATAGTCTTCCAGGAAGTCCAGGAAGCTCAGAGTCCCAAAGAAGTTGGATCCGAGGAGGAACACACCAAGGCACATTATAATTACATTAGCCAAGATTAAAATGAAGGAGAGAATTCTAGAAGCAGCAAGGGATAAAGGGACAGTCACCTACAAAGGAGTTCCCATCAGACTGTCAGCGGATTTCTCAAAAGAGACCTTACAGGCAAGAAGGTGCTGGAAAGAGGTATTCCAAGTCATGAAAATCAAAGACCTACACCCAAGATTGCTCTATCCAGCAAAGCTGTCATTTAGAATGGAAGGGCAGATAAAGTGCTTCTCAGATAAGGTCAAGTTCAAGGAGTTCATCATCACCAAGCCCTTATTATATGAAATGTTAAAGGGACTTATCTAAGAAAAAGAAGATAAAAAAATATGAACAGTAAAAAGACAGCAAACTCACAGGTATTAACAACCAGACCTAAA